>JAXQQM020074205.1:0-11858 GCA_034641835.2 Pinus albicaulis | reverse complement strand
TTGGTTGGGTAGTTGAGTCTCATATGTAAATCCACTTGGATGGATAATTGATGTAAGTATGAGTCTTTGGTGATAGGAAGTTCATAGAGTCATGTACTTCATTGACAAAGATGTTTGAAGATTCAGCATGAACTCAGGGGGAGTTTGGCCACTTCAGCACATATCAGATCTGCAGAATGTTTCTTCCACATGAGGAGAAAAGGAGGAGAGTGTTGGTTTTTGATCCGCCCTTTGCCCTTGATGTCAAAGGGGGAGAGTGACATGGTGTTTGAATGAAGAAAAGATAATGATGTCAAATATTTGGGAGAGTGACATATTTGGGAGAGTGACATGGTACCTATCTGTTGTGGTAACCAAACACCATCATGGTTGCCATCAAGTCCAAAGGGGGAGATTGTTGGAAATATGATGCAGAGTGTTGTCCTTGATGGCAACCCACTTAATGGAGATGAAGACATGCGACTGTTGACATGTGTTGTCCTTGATGGCAATCCACCTGATGAAGTTATTCTTGACTTGATGGACTTGGTAAATGATGTAAATCTGATGTTTGTTGACAATATGATGCTAAGTGTTGATCTTGAAAGGCAACCCACTTGATGAAGATGATGACAACTTACTTGATGAAGTTGTGCTTGAGATAATATGTTCCTGATGAAGAAAATATGATGTTTCTACAGTGTGTACAGAAGGCTATGAAGAAAGGATTTCAGAATGTACTCAAAGTATGATGAAAAAGAGTATGTCTCTTGGTATACGCGGATTGGCCTAGGAAAAGTCGCGTATGCACGCGGAAAGGAACGTTCCAAGTCGCGTATGGGCAAAAGCGCTCAAAAAGTGCAAAACCAGGGGTAACCACCATGGTATTGACCCATTGTATTGGGTAATGATCCACCTAATTGACCCCGTCCAGATAGTTTTGGGCTTATGGTATTGTTTTGGTCCATGGTATTGAAAAATGGGCTCATGGTATTGACAAAGGGTAATCATATATAAGGAGAAGAAATTCATTGTGCAAATGGGTGGGAGTGCAAGATGTCTGAGCTTGAATGAATACTTCTCTCTGAAATATATCTGAATGGAAAGGGTTACACTTGAATGATAAATCTGAATGTATGATGCACCAATGATGAAGAAGGAGATCTAGATCTGAATTGCTCTTGTATTTGCTAGATCTGATTATGGAAGGCCTAGATCTGTGATGAGGCGAACATCTAGGCGAACATACGTACGAGTAAAGGGTTAGATACAGAGGTGAATGTCACGATCGATGGAAATATCTTTGCTCTGTAAATAAAGATCTATACATTTCTTACTTAGCGGAGGAAGCGGCGTTGATCTGCAGATTGCTTGAAGAAAAATAATATGCGCAATAAATATACAACCCGAAGGTATCTATTTGGTTTGTATGGACGGAAGCGCGTATATACGCGACATCGGTGAAGGGAAACGCGTATGAAAACTAGGGCTTGTTTGAAGCGAGGTTCCTACGGAAATATGATGAAACGAGGCCTGCAAGTTGTGCTCTATTGAAGTTGGTTGGATCCAGTGTGAAAATTGATGAAACGTGGTCCATAGAGGTGCTGAGGGTTGTAGCGCCGATCGAAGTGTAGCTCCCTTCCGGGTGAAGTGTGCAGCGAGATCAGGGGGTCGTAGCTCCCTTCCAGGTGAGGCTGGTAAACGAGTCAGGGGGTTGGAGCTCCCTTCCAGGAGAGGCTGGTAAACGAGCACAGGTGGGTGCCTGCGTGCTGGTCAAGACTGCGCCAGCACATATGTTGTAAGATGTTTTCTATAATAAAATATTGAAGGCTGAGCAACTGCAGCGGTGGTTTTCTCCCGATTTGGGTTTCCACCTAAAAATCCTGGTGTTCATGTGTGATGCTTTGTGTGATGGTTTATTCTGTTCTTTCTGCACATGTTTACTGTTATTGAACATATGATGAATGAATGATGGATTAATAGAAGTGAAGATTTAATGACATATCTAGATCTCTGTGTATACGCTAGTTTAATAAAGGGGATCCGCGTATATACGCTAGTTTACAGAAGGAAAGTAGCGTATGGGTTTAAAGGAATGAAAAAGTAAAAAGATTTGATTATGCAGTAAATACTGATTCACCCCCCCCCCCTCTCAGTATTTTTCCCAACAATTGGTATCAGAGCGGGTCCTTCTGCAGAAGCTTGATCGCTTGAAGGAGATCCGTAACAATGGGAAAAATGAAGAATGAAGGTCTTGAAGCTACAGTCATCTCTCTAGAAGCATCAAGTAAGAAGAGTGAGGAACCTCTACAACTAAATGAAAATGAAGAACTTGGAGCAAAAATCTGGTCTGTCATAGAACGTCTACAAGCAGATCTTGAAGAATCAAACAAGAAGAATGCAGGACTTGAAGCTGGAATCATCTCTCTACAAGCAGATCTTGAAGAAACAAATAAGAAGAATGAAGAACTTGAAGCAGAAATCATTTCATTCAAAATAGGTCTCGAAAAATAAAATAAGAAGAATGCTGGACTTAAAGCAGAAAACATATCTCTGAAAGAAGATCTCAAAGCATCGAAGAAGAATAATGAAGAGCTGCAACAAACATGTGAATAAAACGAAGATAGGTTGAGAGAAGAAATTCTAAATCTGAATCATCAAGTAGAAGATGGAAGAAGGAAAGAAGAAAGCATGACAAAGCAATGTCAAGACTTGGAGGTTGAGGTAAATATTCTCAAAGGTAAATTAGAAGAAAGAGTTAGACTTTTGACGAGATGTGATAGTACTAAGATTGGATAATATTCTTAGTAGTCAAAGGTCTCCTTCTATCAAACTTGGTCTTGGTTTTCATGAAAGCTGTTAAAAAGGGAAGAATCTAGTTCTGAGAATGCTAATGATTCAAAGGAAGGTGTCAATACGAAACTTGAAGTGTTGAAAGAATCAAAAGGTCAACCAAAAATGAAGAAATCTCAAAGGAAATCATTCAATAATGTTGAATGTTTCAAATGTCATAATTATGGGCATGTTGCAACAAATTGCAGGAGCAGATCATTTCAGTCACAATCAAACAGATTCTATTCAGAAAGGTACTCTAGTTTCTTCAAGGGATATTGTTTCTCATGTAACATGTATGGACATAAAGCAGCTGATTGTAAAAGGAGGCAGATTAGAAATACTCATCACGATTCTTATGTTTATTTCTCTGGCCACATGAGATGTTATGCTTGTAACAAGTATGGACATGTAGAAAAAGAATGCAGGATTAACAGATCTGGGAAAGTGGATAACTTCCAGCACACAGATAGAGAGTTCAAACAAATCTGGAAGAAGAAGGAGGACCGATCAGAAACGTAGGGAATTCAGACCCTACTGCAGTCATCCGCTTCTGAAGCTTACTTTTGACTGCAGGAATGATGTGAGATACATTATGAGATTTAGTAATGTATCGTCACAGGGGGAGCAATGCATGATGACTCTCATGGTTGATTTGATTACTTTGGTTATATGAATTTCTGACAGAGCATCTGGTGTAAATAAAAGACAGGTACAGGAGGTACAAGCTCAGGAACAAGAAGGAAGATGAAAAATTCTATGCTTCACTTTCCATACGCAGGTTCGATGAACCAAAGTCGCGTATACACGCGAGTTTAATCAGACACAGTCGCGTATGCATTGAGGATAAGAGAATTCATATGATAACTGAAGATCTGGAGTAGAGGTTCAGGGGGAGCATCAGTCTGACTGCTGATGATTGCACTGTTAGCATTATTCTGGTTACATTCATGATTATAATGACATGATACTTGGTTTCCTATGTTGAAGGTTATGGTTGAGTCATGTTTGCTTGTTGATGAAGAGTATTCGTTGAAATCTTATAATTCAGAGAGAAGGACAGATCATGCAAAGATTGTTTGCTGTTGAAGGTGTTTCAGATTGCACAAGTTAAGGAAGAGCACTGGTTTAGGGGGAGCAGCAGGTTGAATACTAATGATTGCATTGTTGGCAATATGATTGCTTATTCTCTGGTTTTTGTGATACTCATGCTCAAATGAAGATGACTTGATACATGGCTCATTATGATGAGATTTTGAGCCCTGGTTGCTAATAAGTATCTTTTGTACTCACACATGGATGAGTTGGATGTCGTGTGATTCAGAAATAAGATTAGATCATGCATAGTTTGTTACTATGGTTGAGATCTTTTGCCTACATATGTTACTTCATGTTAAATCTTAAAGGTCATGGTGATGTAGGATGGTGGTGGACCACATGAATGATTGCTTGACACTTATGGGAAGTTGTTGTTTTGATATGATAGACTTTCTTGGAAAGATTGTATTGATGCTGCAAAGAATCTGAAGGCTTGGTTACTAATGTACTTATGCTACAACCGTTGGATGACTTTTGAAGAAACTACTACCCTGTTCCATCTATCTGTAGTCCAAGGAAGCATTCAAATACCTCAGAAAGAAGCTGAACACTGTATTTTTCTCACAGAGGATCAGTTCTGGTTGAATTTAGAAGATGGCTTTGGATACGCGGGTTTACTGAAACACAGTCGCGTATACACGCGAGTTCCTGCATAGAAAACCGCGTATGGTTGGTTGCTAGCAATTTTTGGTTGGTTCAGCTCTCTTCAGCACAGCTGCAATGCTGTTTGGTATCTCTGATACTGTTTGGTATCTCTGGTGGTGTTCCAGTTCTCATAATTCTGTTTCTAATGTTTTGATGAAGATGCCTTGATGATTTGTTGGTGGAAGTTTTCGGGATGCACAAACTAAGGGGGAGCCTTAGTCTTTTGGAAAGATTGCTTGGTTTCACAGATTCAGGGGGAGCATTAGCTTTGCTGACTATAATGCATTGCGAGGCATTACCACTCCTCTGATATATGATCTCTCTTGAGGTCATATTGAATCATTGAAAAGTCATATTTGTAGTTTGATGAAAAGGTCTTGTTAGGACTCATGTTGTAAAATCTGCAATATTCAATCATGTATGTCAAATTTGTAAACCCACTTGGTTGGGTAGGCCCCGAGTCAATTTTGTAAACCCACTTGGTTGGGTTGTGAATTGAAATTTGTAAACCCACTTGGTTGGGTAGCTGAGTCATTTTTATGTAAATCCACTTGGTTGGATATTTGATGTAAGTATGAGTCTTTGGTGATAGGAAGAGTCATGTACTTTATTGAAAAATATGTTTGAAGATTCAGCATGAACTCAGGGGGAGCTTGGCCACTTCAGCATATATCAGATCTGCAGAATGTTTCTTCCACATGAGGAAGCGGGGAGAGTGTTGGTTTTTGATCCGCCCTTTGCCCTTGATGTCAAAGGGGGAGAGTGACATGGTGTTTGAATGAAGAAAAGAGAATGATGTCAAGTATTTGGGAGAGTGACATTGACATGGTACCTATCTGTTGTGGTAACCAAACACCATCATGGTTGCCATCATGTCCAAAGGGGGAGATTGTTGGAAATATGATGCAGAGTGTTGTCCTTGATGGCAACCCACTAATGGAGATGAAGACATGCGTCTATTGACATGTGTTGTCCTTGATGGCAAACCACCTGATGAAGTTATGCTTGACTTGATGGACGTAGTAAATGATGTAAATCTGATATGATATAATGTGTGATCTTGAAAGGCAACCCACCTGATGAAGATGATGACAACTTACTTGATGAAGTTGTGCTTGAGAGAATATGTTCCTGATGAAGGAAATATGATGTTTCTACAATGTGTACAGAAGGCAATGAAGAAAGGATTTCAGAATGTACTCAAAGTATGATGAAAAAGAATATGTCTCTTGGTATACGCGGATTGGCCTAGGGGAAGTCGCGTATGCACGCGGAAAAGAACGTGCCAAGTCGCGTATGGGCAAATGCGCTCAAAAAGTGCAAAACCAGGGGTAACCACCATGGTATTGACCCATTGTATTGGGTAATGATCCGCCTAATTGACCCCGTCCAGATAGTTTTGGGCTTATGGTATTGTTTTGGTCCATGGTATTGAAAAAGGGGCTCATGGTATTGACAAAAGGTAAACATATATAAGGAGAAGAAATTCATTGTGCAAATGAGGAGTGGGGGTGCAAGATGTCTGAGCTTGAATGAATACTTCTCTCTGAAGTATATCTGAATGGAAAGGGTTACACTTGAATGATAAATCTGAATGTATGATGCACCAATGATGAAGAAGGAGATCTAGATCTGAATTGCTCTTGTATTTGCTAGATCTGATTATGGAAGGCTTAGATCTGTGATGAGGCGAGCATCTAGGCGAACGTACATCTGAGTAAAGGGTTGAATACGAGGTGAATGTACGATCGATGAAGTATAATTGCTCTGTAATGATTGAAGAACTATACGCTACTTCGCCGCGGAGGAAGCGCGTAGATACGCAGCTTCAGCGAAGAGAAAGCGCGTATGCGCAATAAAATATACACTGAGGTATACGCTGGTTTGTGTGGACGGAAGCGCGTATATACGCGACATCGGTGAAGTAAAGGTCTGGCTCAGACTTCTTTGAAGCAGAAGTTCCTACGGAAATATGATGAAATGTGGCCTGCAAGTGGTGTTCTATTGAAGTTGTTGGATCCGGTGTGAAAATTGATGAAACGTGGTCCAAGGTGGTGCTGAAGGTTGTAGCCTTCAGTCAGGGGGTTGTAGCTCCCTTCCAGGTGAGGCTGGTAAACGAGATCGGGGGGTCGTAGCTCCCTTCCAGGAGAGGCTGATAAACGAGTCAGGGGGTTGGAGCTCCCTTCCAGGAGAGGCTGGTAAACGAGCGCAGGTGGGTGCCTGCGTGCTGGTCAAGTCTGCGCCAGCACATATGTTGTAAGATGTTTTCTCTATAATAAAATATTGAAGGGTGAGCAACTGCAGCGGTGGTTTTCTCCCGATTTGGGTTTCCACCTAAAAATCCTGGTGTTCATGTGTGATGCTTTGTGTGATGGTTTATTCTGTTCTTACTGCACATGATTACTGTTATTGAACATCTGATGAATGAATGATGGATTAATAGAAGTGAAGATTTAATGACATATCTAGATCTCTGTGTATACGCTAGTTTAATAAAGGGGATCCGCGTATATACGCTAGTTTACGGAAAGAAAGTAGCGTATGGGTTTAAAGGAATGAAAAAGTAAAAAGATTTGATTATGCAGTAAATACTGATTCACCCCCCCCTCTCAGTATTTTTCCCAACACATTCCATTGTTGGAAATATGATGCGAGTGTTGTCATGTCCTTGATGGCAACCCACTAATGGAGATGAAGACATGCGTCTATTGACATGTGTTGTCCTTGATGGCAAACCACCTGGTGAAGTTATGCTTGACTTGATGGACTTAGTAAATGATGTAAATCTGATATGATATAATGTGTGTTGATCTTGAAAGGCAACCCACCTGATGAAGATGATGACAACTTGATGAAGTTGTGCTTGAAAAGAATATGTTCCTGATAAAGGAAATATGATGTTTCTACATTGTGTACAGAAGGCAATGAAGAAAGGATTTCAGAATGTACTCAAAGTATGATGAAAAAGAATATGTCTCTTGGTATACGCGGATTGGCCTAGGGGAAGTCGCGTATGCACACGGAAAAGAACGTATGGGCAAAAGCGCTCAAAAAGTGCAAAACCAGGGGTAACCACCATGGTATTGACCCATTGTATTGGGTAATGATCCGCCTAATTGACCCCGTCCAGATAGTTTTGGGCTTATGGTATTGTTTTGGTCCATGGTATTGAAAAAGGGGCTCATGGTATTGACAAAGGGTAATCATATATAAGGAGAAGAAATTCATTGTGCAAATGAGGTGTGAGGGAGTGCAAGATGTCTGAGCTTGAATGAATACTTCTCTCTGAAGTATATCTGAATGGAAAGGGTTACACTTGAATGATAAATCTGAATGTATGATGCACCAATGATGAAGAAGGAGATCTAGATCTGAATTGCTCGTATATTTGCTAGATCTGATTATGGAAGGCTTAGATCTGTGATGAGGCGAACATCTAGGCGAACATCTGTCTGAAGTAAAGGGTTGAATCTGAGGTGAATGTCTGATCTGATGAAGTATGATGCTCTGTAATGTTTAAAGATCTATACGCTACTTCGCCGCGGAGGAAGCGCGTATCTACGCAGATTCGCCGAAGAGAAAGCGCGTATGCGCAATAAAATATACACTGAGGTATACGCTGGTTTGTATGGACGGAAGCGCGTATATACGCGACATCAGTGAAGGGAAAGCGCGTATGCAAACTAGAACTTCTTTGCAGCAAGGGGTTCGGTCTGGAAATATGATGAATTGTGGCCTGCAAGTTGTGTTCTATTGAAGTGGTTGGATCCGGTGTGAAAATTGATGAAACGTGGTCCAAGGTGGTGCTGAGGGTTGTAGCCTTCAGTCAGGGGGTTGTAGCTCCCTTCCAGGAGAGGCTGGTAAACGAGATCGGGGGTTCGTAGCTCCCTTCCAGGAGAGGCTGGTAAACGAGTCAGGGGGTTGGAGCTCCCTTCCAGGAGAGGCTGGTAAATGAGCGCAGGTGGGTGCCTGCGTGCTGGTCAAGTCTGCGCCAGCACATATGTTGTAAGATGTTTTTCTCTATAATAAAATATTGAAGGCTGAGCAACTGCAGCGGTGGTTTTCTCCCGATTTGGGTTTCCACCTAAAAATCCTGGTGTTCATGTGTGATGCTTTGTGTGATGGTTTATTCTGTTCTTTCTGCACATGTTTACTGTTATTGAACATATGATGAATGAATGATGGATTAATAGAAGTGAAGATTTAATGACATATCTAGATCTCTGTGTATACGCTAGTTTAATAAAGGGGATCCGCGTATATACGCTAGTTTACAGAAGGAAAGTAGCGTATGGGTTTAAAGGAATGAAAAAGTAAAAAGATTTGATTATGCAGTAAATACTGATTCACCCCCCCCCCCTCTCAGTATTTTTCCCAACAATTGGTATCAGAGCGGGTTCTTCTGCAGAAGCTTGATAGATCCGTAACAATGGGAAAAATGAAGAATGAAGGTCTTGAAGCTACAGTCATATCTCTAGAAGCATCAAGTAAGAACAGTGAGGAACCTCTACAACTAAATGAAAATGAAGAACTTGGAGCAAAAATCTGGTCTGTCATAGAACGTCTACAAGCAGATCTTGAAGAATCAAACAAGAAGAATGCAGGATTTGGAGATGGAATCATCTCTCTACTAGCAGATCTTGAAGAATCAAATAAGAAGAATGAAGAACTTGAAGCAGAAATCATTTCCCTCAAAGTAGGTCTTGAAAAATCAAATAAGAAGAATGCTGGACTTGAAGCTGAAAACATATCTCTGAAAGAAGATCTCAAAGCATCGAAGAAGAAGAATGAAGAGCTGCAACAAACATGTGAAGAAAATGAAAATTGGTTGAAAGAAGAAATTCTAAATCTGAAGGATCAAGTAGAAGATGGAAGAAGGAAAGAAGAAAGCATGACAAAGCAATGTCAAGCCCTGGAGGTTGAGGTAAACATTCTCAAAGGTAAATTAGAAGAAAAGGTTAGAATTTTGAGGTTTCAAGATAGTACTAAGATTCTGGATAATATTCTTAGTAGTCAAAGGTCTCCTTCTATCAAACTTGGTCTTGGTTTTCATGAAACTGTTAAAGGAGAATCTAGTTCACAAGAGAATGCTAATGATTCAAAGGAAGGTGTCAATGTGAAACCTGAAGTGTTGAAAGAAACAAAAGGTCAACCAACAATGAAGAAATCTCAAAGGAAATCATTCAATAATGTTGAATGTTTCAAATGTCATAATTATGGGCATGTTGCAGCAAATTGCAGGAGCAGATCATTTCAGCCACAAACAAACAGTTCCTACATAGAAAGGTACTCTGGTTTCTTCAAGGGATATTTTTTCTCATGTAACAAGTATGGACATAAAGCAGCTGATTGTAAAAGGAGGAAGATTAGAAATACTTATTATGACTCTTATGCTTATTTCTCTGGACATATGAGATGTTATTCTTGTAACAAGTATGGACATGTAGAAAAGGAATGCATGTTGAACAGATATGAGAAATTGGATAACTTCCAGCACACAAATAGAAAGTTCAAACAAATCTGGAAGAAGAAGGAGGACCGATCAGAAACGTAGGGAATTCAGACCCTACTGCAGTCATCCGCTTCTGAAGCTTACTTCTCTGATTGACTGCAGGAATGATGTGAGATACATTATGAGATTTAGTAATGTATCGTCACAGGGGGAGCAATGCATGATGACTCTCATGGTTGATTTGATTATTCTGGTTATGTTTACTTCTGACAACACATCTGATGTGGAAAGGACAGGTACAGGAGGTACAAGATCAGGAAGAAGAAGGAAGATGAAAAATTTCTATGCTTCACTTTCCATACGCAGGTTCGATGAACCAAAGTTGCGTATACATGCGATTTTAATCAGACACAGTCGCGTATGCATTGATGATAAAAGAATTTATCTGATAACTGAAGATCTGGAGTAGAGGTCCAGGGGGAGCATCAGTCTGACTGCTGATGATTGCACTGTTAGCATTATTCTGGTTATATTCATGATTATGATGACATGATACTTGGTTTCCTATGTTGAAGATTATGGATGAAGCCTGGTTGCTTTATGATGAAGAGCATTCGTTGTTGAGATGAAAGTCTTATAATTCAGAAAGAGATTGTTGCTGATGACTTTCTGTTGAAGGTGCTTCAGATTGCACAAGCTAAGGAAGAGCACTGGTTTAGGGGGAGCAGCAGGTTGAATACTAATGATTGCATTGTTGGCAATATGACTGCTTATTCTTTGGTTTTTGTGATACTCATGCTCAAATAATGATCACTTGGTACATGGTTTTTTATGATGAGATTTTGAGCCCTGGTTGCTGATAAGTACCTTTTGTGCTCACACATGGATGAGTTGGATGTCGTGTGATTCAGAAATAAGAATAGATCATGCAGAGTTTGTTACTATGGTTGAGATCTTTTGCCTACATATGTTACTTCATGTTAAATCTTAAAGGTCATGGTGATGTAGGATGGTGGTGGACCACATGAATGATTGCTTGACACTTATGGGAAGTTGTTGTTTTGATATGATAAACTTTCTTGGAAAGATTGTATTGATGTTGCAAAGAATCTGAAGGCTTGGTTACTAATGTGCTTATGCTACAACCGTTGGATGACTTTTGAAGAAACTACTACCCTGTTCCATCTAGCTGTAGTCCAAGGAAGCATTCAAATACCTCAGAAAGAAGCTGAACACTGCATTTTTCTCACAGAGGATCAGTTCTGGTTGAATTTAGAAGATGGCTTTGGATACGCGGGTTGACTGAAACACAGTCGCGTATGTACGCAAGTTCCTGCACATAAAACCGCGTATTACTGATTGCTGACAATTTTTTGGTTGGTTCAGCTCTCTTCAGCACAGCTGCAGTGCTGTTTGGTATCTCTGATACTGTTTGGTATCTCTGGTGGTGTTCCAGTTCTCATAATTCTGTTTCTAATGTTTTGATGAAGATGCCTTGATGATTTGTTGGTGGAAGTTTTCAGGATGCACAAACTAAAGGGGAGCCTTAGTCATTTGGAAAGATTGCTTGGTTGCACAGATTCAGGGGGAGCATTATCTTTGCTGAGTATAATGCAGTGTTGGCATTATGATGGTTCTGAAATATGTTCTCTTTCTTGAGGACTTTCTGGTGTTGGTCTTAAAAGTTATATTTGTAGTTTGATGAAAAGGTCTTGTTGAGACTCATGTTGTAAAATTGTAATATTCAGTCATGTAAGGACTTGTCAATTTTGTAAACCCACTTGGTTGGGTAGCTGAGTCAAACTTTGTAAACCCACTTGGTTGGGTAGCTGAATCAAATTTGTAAACCCAC
>JAXQQM020075710.1:0-12948 GCA_034641835.2 Pinus albicaulis | reverse complement strand
TCGTGGGTGTAAAACTTTTGCATTCCTCATGAACACAATCTTCACAAGCTTGAGGTAATGAACATAAAATGAAATTACTTCTTGGAACACCTTCATGTGTCTCCTTGTCTTTCGAGCTTTCTCCATCAGGTTGTCCATAACCAATACCCAAATACTTCGACCTTTCCTCAACTATGCCTTGTGCATGTTTTCCTAATCCTTTACCTTCATAACCCATCTTTATAAATAATTTGGACCCTATTCCTCTAGTGTGTATTTCAAAATCACCTACACATTAATTTTGAGAGGAAATTGAAGATAAACTTGAATTTCATACCTCTTTCTCAAGCACATGCTTGGCTAAGGCTTCTTTGGCATCAGGGACCCGAGTCTCCATCTCATGCATCCTTTCAAGGTTTTAATTTGCAACATGGAGTTGAATCTCCATCTCATGCATCTTTTCAAGAAGATCTTTCTTCTCCTCCTTCATGGCAATCAATTTCTCTTGAATTTTATTGCTCTCCCTCTTATCTTCATAATTATTTTGACTCCTATCAATCATGATGTAGAGTTTCTACAAAAACTCTTTATCAAAGATTTTTTCTAAGAAAGATAGATTAGAAACATTTCTTAATGAATCTTCCATCACACATGCAATGCATACAAAGTTTCTTTGCTGTGATTTGAGATCTGAATTCTCAATTTTGATCTTCTTGTTCTTCACACAGAAACTTACAAGTTCACAGTTAGATTATCCTTACACAAATTAAAAAACCAATAGCTATAGAAGAATTAACTAACCTTGGCTAAAATGAGCTAAAATTTTTCTCTGATACCAACTTGATCTGAATATGGGAAAACTAGTTATTGCTATGCTAGCTCCCTCATCGGTATTAAAAATATGTGATTAGGATCATCTCATTAACCATTTTTGAAGGGGTTTATGTGTGTAGTTTCATGTGTCTTTGATGATCAAATTATGAGTTACTTAAATTTTAAAAACTCATGTATAGAAATTTAAACGCAGAAAGCTAACTCACAACAATCACATAACACAATGGATGATAATGGAGTTCATCCCCCCTGGGCTACATCTCAATGGACGTACTTTAACTAGTTAGACCCTCTTGGGATTATGAGTCAAATTTTTATTACAAGTTCCTGTATTGCTCCAATGGATTTTATGACTAGTCCATTGGCTTCAAAACACTCAAAAACCCCTAAAATGACTATTCAATCTCTGAATTTGGTTTCTAGCTCCTCTTGGCTTGACCTCCCATCCTAGTGGGCCATGGGCTTGTTTAATCTCCAAGGTGACAAAATAACCTTCATATGTGCTCCAACGCCTTTGCAAAATGTACCACTATGCTCATAGAATCAAATGACTATTCATTCACTCCATTTGGCCTTCATCTGATCTCAGCTTGGCCTTTGCTCCAAGTGGCCCTCAGCTTCAAAATTCTTTAAGTGACCAAAAACACCTGGACATTTTCTCGATTGCCTATGAAAGTTATTCCAATGGATTCAGAGCATGAAAATATGCTTGGAATGACTATTCCTAAGCCAAAATTGGTTGAATGTTGTTCAAGATAGGCGTCTTTAAAGTTTCCCTTAGATTTTGCCTCTAAATATGGAAAACTACCAGTTAGCTCTGACAATTTTAGAAGTGGTGCCGTATTTAGAGGTGGCTGCTGAAATTCCACCAACATAATCTTAGCTTAATTAAAGATTAACTATAGATTATTATGAGGTTAACTGCATGCATATCCCATTTAATTTGGGTGCTTAAGGATGGGCATATGGTGCATGATCTTGTGGGAGGCAAGCTGGCTCGCGTGGCTAGACCCCTCCATTCTGCCATCTGAAATCACATAAGATTCAAGTTGTAGTGGGGTGCATTCCTAAAAAAGTAACAATGGTGTGGCTAAATGGAGGGTGGAGGTAATAGCATGGGGGAGGTCATGGGTTCGAGCCCCAACCTCGCCCCTCTACATGCGTTTTTGCAAACCACATATATTTTTTTTTGGTAATTTGAGTTATTATATTACTATCGAAAACATAAAGTTAAATATGCTACAGCCTGGGTTGGCAAGCTATGCTTAGCCAATCCCAGCCTTTGTTACACTATTTCTGGACTGCCTTGGGGGAGGAAACCAGCCCAGAAAAAACTTAGAACCGAGCAGTACATTATGTGTAGTAGTGTTGATATATATAAAAAGCATGAAGTAAATTATTATAGAAAATCCCTGAAGGTGAATTTGACAAAAAACAGAGGATAACTGAGCAACTGTGTAGATGTTATGCATGATCTTCATCATTACTATTGGGGTTCTCCTCCTTGATAGGACAGGCTGGAGTCTATGCAACAACAGCTTCCCTATCGGCCATAATATGCTTGGGAGTGCTCACTAGGGCGTAGAGTATGGAGGAGTATAGGTCTATGCCATCGAGAACCTGCATCCAGATGCCATCAGAGTCCATGACCCAGATGTCCATGTCCTCATCATCTTTCTCTGGAGCCTTCATAGGGACAGGATTGCGATGCAGAGAGTGTGACTGAGGGGAGGAGACACACCCACCTCTCTACACAGCTTTCCTGGAGGATTTTGTGTGCTACTCGAGAGCAAGACATTGGCAAGAAAAAGTGCTGAAGGAGGAGCCATCAATCGAGTCGAGATGATTATCCTCTCCGCGATGATGACGTCCCAAGAGAGCCCCTCTCTGACAACCACAGATATTGCATTGGTGAAGTTTGGGAGCCATTGCGCACCTGGGATGCGGTGAGAAGGTCAGGAGAAACAGGATCACACAAGGCCGATAGTAGGAGACAAGAATCACACAGGGGCTGAGGGAGAAGAAGTAATTAGGAGGAATATTCGTAAGATATAGGTTGCGCAAATCCTCACCAGGGTGGGGGCTTCGCAGCTGGTTGATGTCGATGAGAAATCAATGCAGAGTGAGGGGTACGAAAGGCAATGGAAACAAGCTGAGTGAGGAAAGGGGCAGATGGCTAAGCATTATGAAGGGCCGGGGATGAGATCTGTGAGGATGTCAATGAGTGACCTTCGCACATAGCTGTGTGTGATGAATGAGAGTCTGTACAGGCTCGGGGGGAGAGGTATGGCCATGATACTGGCTAATAATGAAGGACATGAAAGGTGATGGTTGCGAGGTGATGTTTAGGGCAGGGTGACAAAGGACGTGTCTTCTCTTCATAATTTCTAGTACTGTGAGGTTCATGCAAGAGGCTAACAGTAATTGGATCCACGGCAGGTGAAGCTGTGCATTGGAGATTTCCGTTATCTAGGTGGGGTGGGATGTGATTAACACTTGTGTCTGTTCTGTCACCCGCATCTGGGGTTTTAAACGACATATATTACAACCAATATTTGTGGACTTTTCATAACCTTTGCATATTGAATAAGCTCCTCCGAAATAGGCTTTTCCAATGTAACATATGCCAAACCTTTGAAATAAAAATTCCATATTAAAACTTAACCCAAAGTTTAATATAATATGCCACCGATATATATCATCCCTTTGAAACCTTTGGATATGTATAATATGCAATGCTCCCGACTATGGTTTAAAACCTTTGAAATGTATTGAACACGTAGTTTAAAAACATATGCCATCACCATATATATTAAAACTTTGGATTTGAATAAACATATGTGGAATTTAATATAATAATGTTTGGAATTAAAATGAAATATAAATATATATATATATATATATATATATATATATATAATAAATTATATTATATAAAAAACATATAAAATATTAAACATACACACACACACACACACACACACACACACATATAATATACATTAATACAACTTTAATTAATTAAAAAATAATTTCCAACACATGAATTCATCATGAACCCACATTCAACCTTGGAGGACATTCAGAAAATTTCACTTTCACAAACAAAATTGGTGAATCCAATTGTGACACTTGTCACAGTCTCATTGAACAAAAAAGGAAGAAGAATATTCCCTGCATGCTGGCTAGGCTGCCATGTCATCACCTTGTACATGTTCTACATTTTTTTTTTAAATTTGCTTGTTCTGAATGATGATTAACAAACCATAACTTCTTCATCAGAACTCGGTTCTCGACAAAACGAGTTGCGTTGGATTCCTAGCAATGGTTTGATTGTTCCCGTTATATTTTGGTTCAATTCTGAGCACTTATATTTTTTAGAAAAAAATTTCCTTGATCGAGATTTCGATTAAGGGTTATAGTTGGACTACTGTTGGGATGACAATAATTTTGAGTTGGGGATACATCCCCATCCCACAATTTTTAATGAAGACGTTACAATAAATGTGACAAAGATGGATGTTGGGTGAGGGCGCACGTGTCATAAAACTGATACTTGGGGTTTCTATTGGGAAAATATGGATGCCTTGGTGGCACAAGGGATATGGTTTGAATAAGCACACAAACCACTTGAAGGATAGGTTAAGTATGAGATTAGAATATTGTAGTTGATGGCATTGGCACCCTAAGGCATGACATGACATTCCCCCGAGATAAGTTGGTCAAGTGGCACTTAACTGAACACCTATGTAAACTCGGGGAAATATGGGGAAAAGTAGTGGAAAAACTTGTGAAGTGATGGACCAAGCAAACCAAGATGGCACATCTAGTCAAATGGTGTGTAGGATGGATATGAGGAGAGAATAATTGGCTAGTGGAATAACCAAGAGGGGGGAATGAGTGGATGGAATTGTGTGAAGTATGGAGGGATGCTTCTAGGTGAGCATATAGGAGATGCGGGTGGAAGTACCCTTAACCAACACTCCTTCTCATCACATTGAGCCATGAGTATATGGCTCACTATTGCAGTTGGATTTAAATCTAAAACCATGGGGGTGCCTAGGGTATTTTTCTACCACAGGAAGATTAATGAGCTTGGATGATTTTAGGTCAATTTTATTGCACTATGAGATATGATTTCTTAGAGAGATTGGTGTAATTATCAGATTAGCTACCTAATTAGATGAGCAACATAAGGGGATTGAACATATCTTGATATGCAAAAGTGATTTCCAAATTTGTATTTATAAACATCGTTTAGAGAAGATATGCATCATTATGTCGACTCCGGGAAATATGTGGCCAAGTAGTCGAGAAATTTGTGAAGTGATGGACCAAGCCAACCAAGATGGCACATTTAGTCAAATGGTGTGTAGGATGGAGATGAGCAGGGACTAATTGGCTAGTGGAATGACCAAGTAGGTGGAATGAGTGGTTGCATTTGTGTGAAGGTAAAATGGCAAGGGTCGGCCCAAACTAAGGTGCGTGACACATGGGACGAGTCAATCCAACAATGAAGCCAAGGGTCATGAGTGAGGATTGAACTACGCTCGATATATATAACCAAATAGAGGAGTGAAGTAAGGAAACTAATAGACCGAGGAGACATGGAAATCCCAATTCAATGAATACGATCCACAAGATGAGCAATGAAGTACGAAGAAGAGTTGACATGAGTATGAGGTAGCTTGGTGGTTTGTGGTCATGAAAACCTGAACGAGGAAGGAACCAAATCGAGAGATAGATCGAGTTGGGTAGCAAGCAGACCCTATTAAGGTCACTCGGGTGGAAATTGTTTCCTTGTAGCTTTGTATGGGTTTTGGCTATGTACTTTCTGTAGACCAAGATTTTGTCTCAAAGGATTTATTTATTATGATTAATTTATAAAATAATAAGGTGAGAGATCCATTTTCTATATTTTGTGCATGTATATGATAATACTATTGTTGGTTTAATATCTTGGATATAAGGCTCATGTATGGGTTATAACTAAAATTTAACTGAAGTAGAAGTGACAATAAGATTTACTTGGATTATATTGAAAGGTTGTGATATTATGCTAAGTAACCAATAATATAAAGACTATATAAGTAAGCATATTGTGAGGGGTATTCTAGGTGGATTAATGTTCCATTACACTAGGGATTTGTGAAACACATTAGAGACACATGCTTAATGGTCATACTACACCCACAAAGGAACCTTGTAACTGTTATAGATGCTTAAGGGTCATACTACTTTCCAAAAAATCTATATCATTTTTATTAATGAAAATAAATTAGATATATTGAGTAGAGAACTTATCAACAATTTTCATTTTCAACTTAGTTTAGAGTATGCACTTGGTAAAAAACGTCTCAATCTAACAGACAAAAATTGTCTCAATATAATACATAAAAACCCATTTAGTACGACGTCTTCACATTTTTACCTTGACTTTAATGAAACTAGTTAAAATAATCAATTAACCTTACTAAATTACTTTGAATTCATATTCTACACTAACAAAAATCCTTATAGTTGTGTATAACTTTGTTTTAACATTTATAATTATAAATAATAATATTGATAAGTATCCAATATCAATTATTATTATATTATTTCCTTTTAACTATACCATCCATATATACCATTATATACCTTCAATATATTTATTATTCACTCTAATACTTTTCAAATACTCTATATTATATTCTTAAAATAAATTATCCTAAAAATATGATAATTCTGATTTAGTTAATCGGTTGAGTTTACCTATATTAGTTAGTTTTTCTAAATTTAAAATATATTAAACCATAAAAACTAATCTCATCCTTCGGCCCGTTAAGAACCGACATAAAATCTAAATATTATTTGAATTACAAATCGGAAACAAGCCATATATAACAAAACTCAAGTCACTCAATTTTGTTCTGAGATTTTCGGAGGGTTTGATTACATACATAGTCACATATAGAAGACGAGTTTGATTACATACTTATTCACTGATCAAACAACAAAGAAGGTTGAAACTCAAATAAAAAATGTCTAGACGAGGAGGCAGTTGCGGGGTTCGCAATCATCACCACAGAGAAGATAACAAGGTATCAGAAATGAGTGATGGACCACGAGTCAACAGTGAAAATCTGCGAGTAGATAAGAGCTTATTAGCAATGCGAGGATTTGGTGACCTTGAGAATCGAAGCCATGGAGAGGATCAGGAAATATTAGAAATGGGAAGACCAAGGAATCGGAATGAAAGGCTCGAAGATGAGCAACTAGTTGAAGGGGAGGAGGATGAAATGGAGGTCCAGGTGGAGCAAATGGATGAGAAGCAGATCAGGAGGTCGAGGTGGAGCAAATGGATGAGAAGCAGATTAAGAGAGCAGAGCCGGTCTCGTTTCGCCATGGTGCGTCGTAGGAAATTTAGTGAAGTACGGTTTTTTGAATAACAGTTCGTTGTAGGAATTTTAGTGAAGTACGGTTTTTTGAATTTCTGAACTAAGTACTTTGTCTCGTTACGACCAGAAATCTTGTGGAAAGCGACGGAGCTGCCAGTGGCGCTGATGTCCCCACTTCCCGTGTACGACGTTAAACCGTTGCATTTACGGCATGATGTCTCATCGAATTATGCCGGTTGTTTGAATAACAGTTCGTTGTAGGAATTTTAGTGAAGTACGGTTTTTTGAATTTCTGAACTAAGTACTTTGTTCGTCGAAACGTTTTTGCTATTAGTTTTGTTGCAGGGCTTAACGTAGTTTTTTGAGGTTTTACACGGATTTGTAGCCTTCTGTGATCAGTAAATAAGTGTAGTTAAAAGGAATCGTTAGGGTTATTAATGCGTGGCTTTAAGTGGATTTTCAGAATTCTGTATTCATGGAAAAGTCGGGTGCAGTTAAGCTCGGGTTATTATTGCGTGGCTTTAAGTGGATTGTTATGGAATCGTTAGGGTTATTATTGCGTGGCTTTAAGTGGATTTTCAGAATTCTGTATTCATGGAAAAGTCGGGTGCAGTTAAGCTCGTATATCACTGAACACGTTTAGCATTTAAATGTTTTTTTTGTCCAAACTTTTCTATGTCATATCAATTTTTACATTAAAGAGACGTATGTTTTTGGTTATTATCAAGTTAGCTGTCGTCTGTTTTTATGCTTGTTTTTTTTTGTCATTCTTATTACATATTTAGTTTATTTTTATTATTTCTCTTAAAATAAATTTGAAGATTGGTTTTGTTTCTGGAGCAATATAAGCTGTGGCAATCTTTATGGCATTTTATCTCTAATACCAATGCTGAATTATTTGTGAGATGATTGAATATTATGGTTATTTTTATTTTGCCAATTCAAGTGGGCCACCACAGCTGTCCATGGTTCAAATGTTGTTGTTAAATTTGGAAATGAGTATTTTTCGCCATATTTGTTCGTGTTTGACAAGTGGAAGAGTAATTTGATATTATACTCTACCACTGAATTTTTCCAAGTAGTAGCTGGACACTGAAATTTTACAATGAGTAAGCATTTTTTTATTATTATGTTAATTAGTCTGTGATTAAGTCAAAGAGCGGTTAGATATATACCCAAAGCCCTTATTTTCTGAAGAATTTTAACAATGATATCTGTGGGAATTTCCAAGAACATGACACTGATTTATCCCAAAGTACATGACAATGAATCTGTCATGTTGCTGTACATGAGGTTGATTTAGACTAAGTACATGATATATATTTAGCCGTATGTATTTTATGCTGTGGCAATATCAATGTAAGGACTTTTCCTTTTTGTTTGCGGAATTTGAAAAACAAGTCACTAAGTTTCTTTTTTTAATTCACCATGTTATTGACTTGAAAAGGAAACCATCCATAAAACAATAACAATATTTTTTTTAACCCACTTTCGGATCACAAATTTTAGTGTGTAAGAATATAAATCCTTTTTCAGTCATTTTAGTTTTGCTCGTTTTGGTTTAACTTTTAACATTTATTTTCCTTTTTCTTTTTTAATTTATGTTGTGAATTTTGTAAATTATTTAAAAGTTTAATAACTATTTAACATTATTTAATGTTTATATAAAATTTATAATGTAAATTTAATAAAATATATTTAAAGATACAAGTGAAAATTAAAAAAAAAAAATATTACAATAAAAATTATTTATCTCAAGAAAGTGTTATATACAAAGATTTACTTTATTTATTTATAAAGTTTAAATACTAATTAGAATAATCAAAACCTCTATACCAAGGAGATAAGGCTTACTAATTTATTCAATTAACTTAATATCTAATGGATACTTCTAATCCTCTAGAAAATTCTCTTTTGAAAAATTGTGCTATCGAGCTCTTACATTGCCTAGTTCTCCCCCTTTAAAAATAATATAGAAAATATACAAGAAAACAAAAGGATCAAAATACTATGCATGTATTTCTCTGGTAATATCTACTTATTAGGCCAAAATACCTAGTAGCCAAAATACAATTTCCATTTATAAATTTTGATGGAGAGGAGCGTCTTAATACTAATTCATCTTTGACACAAAATTGCATTTTTCAGAATTTGTGAAAAATACAATTCCATTGGATCCATACTCCCTAGCTGTTCCCAAGCCTTTTATAAATGCAATATATTGTGCTTCATTGTTTGTTGTTCTTCCAGGTATATTCATTTTCCTTTGGAGGACTTTGTTTGTGGCAATTTTGCATAGCACATATGTAATCAATGTTTTCCCTAGATTGGGATAACAAGAAACATCTATGCATAATGTCCACTTTTCAACCATCTTTAGTGGGCCTTTTGATCCGTCAAAAAAAAAATTCAATAAAATATTAAATGAACATTTATTGCAAATGCCTTAGTTTATGGGAGAAATGACATGTACACGGTTTCCAAAAAATGCTAGGACCATCCCTGCATTTAGCTAAAGTTTTATAAATTTTTTAATAGTTTACTGTCAATGAAAAAAAGAGTAACAACACATCCTATCCATTATGGTTGGTTAGGTGATAGTTCACACCTATGAGGTGTATGGCGTGTAATCGAAAAGTAATTTTCGAGGTGTATGACGTCTAATCAAAAAGTATAAACATAGATTTCCAATGAATATGTAGAGTGCTTGTGGGTAAATCCATTACCATATTCTCATGCTTTCTATCCGAAAAAAGTAGTGACCTGAAAACCAAGAAGATGAGGGATATCTTCTTTTTTTTGCCAAGGAAAAATCATAATTTTCATTAATATTGAAAATTACATGCTATAGATGCATGGCATATGCATTTTTGTGACTGTCATCACATACATATAGTTCTTCAAAAATCCTCGGTGGGGTGTACATCATAGACTGTTAGAAATAATTACAATAAATACAATATTTAGATCGGGTATATCATGATCATAGTAAAAAATTGTCAAAAATTGTCAAGATCAGAGCTGTCGGTCTTCAATATCTGGCTGTTCTATGAAAGGATGATGATAGTAGCTGAAATGTTGAGAGTTGTTCTACTCCTCTATACGCCAAAGCCCCCTATGTTGGATCGTTGCCTCCTTGGAAAGATTGTCGGAAATGCAATTGTGTTCCCTGTATATGTGAGAACATAATATGGATGAGAATTGAGCTTTCAAGCACCAAAGATCTTCCAATATAGATTGAAGAGTGTGAACATGACATAATGCAAATTTATTAAACCATTTTGTGATGATTTTAAAATCTCCAAAAACTTGTAAGTGGAGAATATCATGCTCTAATGCAAACTAAAGGAGATGGCGGAGTGTAATCAGTTCTACAAATTTTTTTGTGCCAGGTCCCAAACCCATCTTGATTTTGTAAAAATGTTTTTGTCTGAGGTGAAGAAGAGCGCCAGCCCCACAACCTGTGGGCTGAGCTGAGCCATTGAAATATGCCCAAGGTATGTCAAAATTGATAGTTTCAGGAATGATGGTTTTAGGTGGTCTTGGAGGATCGTCATCAGGGATGCTGGAGTAGCTTGATATTAAAATCCTTGGTGTGGTGTACATCATAGACTGTTAAAAATAATTACAATAAATACAATATTTAGATCGGGTATATCATTATCATAGCAAAAAATTGTCAAAAATTGTCAAGATCAGAGCTGTCGGTCTTCAATATCTGGTTGTTCTATGAAAGGATGATGATAGTAGCTGAAATGTTGAGAGTTGTTCTACTCCTCTATATGCCAGAGCCCCCTATGTTGGATCGCTGCCTCCTTGGAAAGATTGTCAGAAATGCAATTGTGTTCCCTGTATATGTGAGAACATAAGATGGATGAGAATTGAGCTTTCAAGCACCAAAGATCTTCCAATATAGATTGAAGAGTGTGAACATGACATAATGAAAATTTATTGAACCAGTTTGTGATGATTTTAGAATCTCCAAAAACTTGTAAGTGGAGAATATCCTGCTCTAATACAAACTAAAGGAGATGGCGGAGTGTAATCAGTTCTGCAAAAAATTTTGTGCCAGGTCCCAAACCCATCCTGATTTTGTAAAAATGTTGTTGTGTGAGGTGAAGAAGAGCGCCAGCCTCCCAACCTGTGCGCTGAGCTGAGCCATCGAAATATGCCCAAGGTATGTCAAAATTGATAGTTTCAGGAATGATGGTTTTAGTTGGTCTGGGAGGCTCGTCATCAGGGATGCTGGAGTAGCCTTATATAATGTTGGAAGAGATCGATGGCTAGATGGGGATACGATATTTAAAGATGAATGCATCCCTGGCCAACCAGATTCCCCAACAGATGAGTAGAGGAAGGAATCTACATTTATTTGAGAAGGCAGAGTTCCACCAGAGTTTCCAAGCCTCCCCTAAATTCAAGCCATGCCATTGCAGATTGATACCCAGATCAGATGTGATGGATGACCAGAGAGCAGTGGTGGATCTGCAATGAAGGAGAAGGTGATCAATAGATTCAGAGTTATTTCTGTAGAGAGTGCACCAAGTGGGACCATGAATGGATCATTTGAGTAAGTTATCCATGGAGGGAGAATTGTAGTTTAGAGAGCACCACATGAAAATTATAGTGCACGGACGTGCCTTGAGCTTCCAAATGAGATGCCACTACCAATCCTATCTCTGTGGGAGATGATCTAAGAAAATGTGCAGATATCCTTCCTTTGGAGTATAGATCTTTGATTTTGTGGGGGCCCAGATAATTTCATCATCCCCTGTTCCAATGCGGATGTGACATTCTGCTAGAGATGTTGTATAATTCTACCAGGCTTGATGCATAGGTTCCGAGAGTCCGAGCTGATTGGCAGATTTCCATCCTTGCAAAAAGAGGGTCGTGGTCTGTGGTTCCGCAATCTATGCAATATGGCGTATGCCTTGCTCAGTTAGATGATTAATAATATCAGGAGGTAGAGAGTGTGCGTTCCCACTCTAGACCAGATATTGATGCCAATGCGAGCTTGATTCCTAGATCTGATTCTCTAGGTAAGGCCATTTCTGATGTATGGAAGATATGTGATGACAACCTTCCAAATGGATGATATGTTGCATTGAATCCAAGATGGCAGCCAGATCCAATCAGTGATGTTCATTGGTCAGATGTATTTCATATAAACGACATGCATCCAAAGATTCTTATATGTCATGATTTCCCATCCCATTTTTGCAGCAAGGGCTTTGGAAAATATGTCCATATTTTTATGCCCCAACCTCCCCATTTTTTGGGGAGGGAAATGTTGTCCCATTTAATCCAAACAAATTCCTATCCCTCTCTATTTCCATTCCAAAGAAATCTGCTGCAAATTTATTGAATGCAGGAGCTAATGGCCCGTGGTATCCAAGCTAGAGACATCCAGTAAACTGGAGTGGCTTCCAAAACAGATTTGAGGAGGGTTAGCCGGCCATTCTGAGACAACCATCTGTTGTGCCAAATGCAGATTCGTTTTTCCAATTTTAAAATGAGCCAGCTCTAGTCTGTAATGCTATAGTCAAAGGGTTTAAGTCTAAACCCAAGATATTAGAGTCCATCCTAAGGATTCAAGGAGGGAAAAGGAAATAGATTCAGGGCAAGTCCTCTCTCCTTGGGAGAGCATCTGTTGATAGTGATGGTCAATTTTAATGCATTGCATGTCATGCCAGTTGCAATACTAAAATCGGAAAGTACTGCTGCAAAAGATAAGATATTGTCAAACCAGGAGGTA
>JAXQQM020067370.1:0-69468 GCA_034641835.2 Pinus albicaulis | reverse complement strand
CTGGCTGTGAAGGCAGTGAAGTGAAAGCATGGAGTCAGCTAAATGGGATAGATCTCGAATCGCGCAGAGCAACTGCCGAGATAAACTTGAGCTCCCATTTGCGAAGAGCAACACTTATTCAACACTCCAATGGCTTGTCTCAGACAGACACGGCAGTCGGGCGCTGAAAGTGTTGTCAAGCACATTTGTAATCCATAAACGGTGACAGTCGAAGGATGTTTCATGACCACGGCTGCTCCGGTGGCGAATCTATTGACGTGTAAGGGAGCTTTCCGGGCGAGAGTTGCCATGAGATTCCCGAGAGTGTGATTGAAACCATGAATATTATGGTTGCTTTTAGAAGCCTCAACAGCATAGGCAACGGTGGTATCGAGAGCAGAGGCGAAAGTGTAATTTTCATAGCGAATGAAGCAAAATTCGAACTGAACACGAGCGCTTATGGCGTTGGGGCAGCCTTGAAAAGCCCTCTGTGTCGCTGCAGCTGAACAGCTTTTGCAGTCATGGTGAGAGACGTCGGGCCGGCATTGCACAAGCCCATGGATTCCGCCATATGTATATGTTGCCAATCCGCCACTGGGGGCAGCGCCATCCACCAGGGATTGCAATACCCTCTTCAGATTGCTCTCGTATTCACTGCCACTGCTGTATTTGTTCGCATTGCACAGACCGTAAATATACGAATCGGATTGCCCGACCAGCTTATCCACAGCTGAAATTGAAATTGAAATTACATTAAATAACACTAGTAACGTCAATATCCATCCTATATTCATATTCATGCCCCCCTCCATCTCTCTTCTACGTTTCGTTTGCTTTCTCTAGTGAGTACTAGTAGCAGAGATTAGAAACGGAGACACGCAAACTCTAAATGATATATAGCCAGAGAAGATGCAATGGTTTTATAACTATAGCTGGATGAAACAAACAAATTTTAACACATCATTGAGATATTTCAAAATTTAACACATCATTAAGATATTGCACAGGGATTAAAGAATACATATAACACAACGCATGCTTATTATAATGGGAAAACAAAGAAATTTTTTTTTTCATTCATAATTATTTTAAATTCTGATTTGTCATGCCTTTTCCTTTTCTTCCCACTAAATATAAAGAGAGTGGCAGAGATTAGTGACGGCGGCACGCGAACTAAATGGTATATACCGAGAGAAGACAGAATGGTTTTATAGCTATAACGAAACGCATGCTTATTATGACATTGTATTAATAAGAAATTAAGTTTTACATTCAGAATATATATATATATATATATATATATATATGTGATACACTACAAGAAGAAGGGTCATTTAGCCACACATTAGCACCACAATTTGTAAAGGATTTGAGAAATCTTTACTTTTTCAAATAGTGGTGCAAAAGTGGTGATAATGTGGAGATACGCAAGTGGTGCTGTGTTTTCTGGTGCAAAAGTGGAGTTAATAAAAAATGTTAAATTTGGTGTTAAATGCATATGTGGCATTCCATGGTGTATGGTGCAAACCACCAAAAACCAATGACGTGGATCAAGATATTGTGATGCAAAGCACCAAAACTAATTTTACCAAAATTAAAAATTTATCATAAAAATATCTAAATTATTATAATAATAATAATCTGTATATGTTGCAAAGCACCCCAAAAAAAAAAAATGGTGCAAAAAAATACATTTTTTTTATTATTATAACAAAATTGTATATGGTGCAAAACACCATAAAATATGAAATGGTGCAAAAAAAAATATCCTCCTTTATTTACAAAGGTTATATATTGCATGTGGTGAGTATCCTGGGAAGAGTTTGATTTTATTATGAAAGAGAACATTTTGACCATTTTCTTATGCTTAAATCCAATTACCATAAATATATTTAATTAATATAAAATGTATTAACACAATTGAAGTATCTCATAATTACATCCAAAAATTTTAATTCATTGTGTACAATAAGACTATGGTAGCCTTTTTTTGTGCTTGGCTACATTATGGCAAGTATCAATTACAAGTAATGGAAGAGTTTCTCCATTGAAACATTCACATGATTCCAAGTTGATGGTCATAATAAATTTACATACATAATATCACTAATGATCATTTTGGTCAACATGGTATTGATCATGTAGATGAATCATTTCAATCTTTGAAAATTAAAATAAATAAATAAATAAAAGTTCTAAGCAGTGTCATTTCAATTCCAAGCCTCACAGAATTTTGTTTGAGTGAAAACTTCAAGATGGCATGGTATTTCAAAAAATTTTGTTTTTCTAATCTATTACATATCTTTTTAGCTATGAAAAAATATATTAAATGGATATCTTTCACATTAAATGAATAATTACAAAGTAATAACAATATCTACATATGTTAAAATTTGAAGTATATTATACAATAACCAAAACGATGAGTATATAAAAAGAGATAATTTAATTAAAGAAAATAAAAGTTATACATATGTTCCAACATTGATTATCAAAAAAATCACTTTTCATTTATTAATATAATGAAATGTATTAGGTCTTGAAATTTGTTTATTATGAGATATGAAAAAAACGAAACTAATAATTCGTTTGAAATCATCTGTATTGCTCATCCTTAAAAGAAATTAAACACAAACAATAACTTCAATTGAACTGAAATAAACCATAAAAAGTGTGTGCATTTAATGGTATTTCATAACTAAAGTATCCTATTGATTTAAAAAATAACTGAAGTGAACTAACCAAACATATGGTAAGGTTGAAGCATGATTCAAAGTTCAGCTTCATCTTCTCTTTCATCATGTAGATCAGTTATCTAAGACACATATAAGATAAGATCAACACAATTATAAATTGTATTAATTCAAACTTTCATTTGCATATACTTCTTTCGTATTATAAAAATTTATCTAGAACAAAAAAATTATAGGTCAAAAAATACCTCATAATCTATAATAGGATTAAATCCATCGTTAATCTTTTGATGAATGAGAGAAGATACACCATAGCATGAAGCAAAATATTTGTCATCTTCAGGCATTTTAATATTGAACACCTGCAACTATATTTTAAATAACAATGAAATAGTTAGAAATTTGATTATATAAAAAATAAATTTTCCTTGAGAAGCATAGTAGTGTATTAAGCTTACAAATTTTGCCTCTGCAGATAACATGCCACCTTTCCCCAAACGATGGCGTGTGGACAACCTAGAGGCTCGTACAGTATGTGCATATTTGTCTTTTCCAACCAAAGTTCCATTTTTCCTTTCTTTCTTAATAGCAATCTTATCCAATAACCTCTTCCACTCTCCTTCTCCTATGAAGTGCGGCTTGACTACATTTTTTTCCTTACCAATTCTCCTCTCAAAGCATTCCTGGTATTTTTAATATATTCAGCAACACTATGAAGAATTTGTTTTGGAGGTAAAATTTCCGATACTTTATGCATGAGAGATAATAACTCATCCTTCTTAGATTTATCTGTGAAATACACGTAGAAAGTAAATAATCCATATAAAAAATATTAAGGTTTCTAGTATCATAGTAATGAAATTTAGGGAATGTAACACTAAGTACAATATATAATTTTTTTTAATATAAAACATGAAACGTTAAGTATATATTTTATACTACATAAATTAAGTATACAATTTATGAAAAAACATAGTATATGTGTTTTACCTTGATGACAGAAATCTTTGGTAATTGTAGGGCCAAATAATCTTAATGTTTCATGGTGAAGTATGTCTCTCCATGTTCTCCCACCTTCATCATTTAACACTTGCCCTTTTTCATTTAATGTGATTTTGAATGGCATACCATTAGTTGCCTCTCCTTTAACATATTCATTTGGATGTTTTAAGAGAGGTTGAAAAGATGCACCAATAGAAGGTATAGTTTGTTCATCTGATGGAGGAGATTGATTTTGTTGTCCATTGGTGTTAGTGTTTTCTTCGAGAACATTGATATTACTCCTTAACATTGCGATATAATATATTATTAATAATCATATGTTATGTAATTACAACCCTAAATTTTATAAGTAAAATATAAATGACTATTTACCTTAGTAGATCATCAACTATTGTTTCTGTATATGTTGCATTCTCTATGTCAAAGATAGTTGTTTTGTATGCTACGTGAATTTCATCTCTTATGACTGGATCAACATCAACCTTCATCAACCACTCTCTATATGATTTCAATCTATCAATTTCAAATCTAGTTTCAATTATAGGCTCCACATTATGGCAAGTATTAGTTACTATTGGGACATATACATCATCTGTAAAATCTAAATGGGAAGATGGAATTGTAGATAAATTACTTCCTTTGGAAGGTATCTCATTAATACCTATAACTCCAGAAGGTGTGTCCCTCATAAATTCATTTAAACTCTTTTTCCAAATAGACTTTGCTCTTTTTCTTGTTCGCATATTGAATCAATAGATGTAATTCAATATTACACATTCCCAAGTTAGAAAGAGTTTTATATACTTCATTGCATTAATCCAATAATGAAACAAGAGCAATATATATATATATATATATATATATATATATATATATATATATATATATATATATATATATATATATATATATAAGCATCAACCTTTGATTATATGAAGTGGAATAATGAGTATATTATAAAATGAGAAATATACAAATGAATTAAAATACATACAAGAAACAATAAAAAATAGTAACTCATAATCAAATGAAACGTTTTGAAAATATTTTAATCATAAAATATCATTTTGGAGGGTAAAAAAATCTTAAAAAATCCTCTAATATCTAACTTTCCCTTGTAAAAAATAAGTTTTCAATTCTATAAGATAGAAATCATGGTGGTATTTTTGGTATAGAAACAGGCTAAAATACCACCTGTGGTAGCGCCTTCTTCAAGCAAGGATGAACATAATATAAATGTCAGAAGATCGTTCAAAGAGAGTGCCCAAATCTAATCTATAACAAAAATCAAAGTTTCACCCTAGATCATCATCTACACCACTGAAATAGCCCATGAAAAGCGCCGCAAAGGCATCCAATAAAGTGCACTAGCCGTGACTAACTTTTTGTACCTAAAAGCATGATGATGTTAAGGTAGGTAACCAAATGTTCAGAATCCTTTGAATGAACACAACAATGAGTTCGGAGTTCACGATTACGTGCATCTTAACAACTTAATTCCCACCTCAGATAGCAGTCACAGGCACAAAGAATTAAGTAGGACAACTTGGTCCGAGTACAAGGCCCAATCGAAGCTTGTAGCTCCCACTATAGATGCTACTATCTTGCGGTACATGTTTACTGTTGTGACAGAATTGATGGCAGGCCACTTGGGGCAATTCGAGTTGGATGCATTGGCTGCTAGTCTTGATGGCCGAGGTAGGGATGTTGACCATTATAAAATGGCTGATGATGTCCTCTAGAGGTTAACTAGGGCTGAGGGGGCCTAGCTGTTGATATTGGGGAAGTGTGGGAGCAAAGCAGCCCCACATTTTTTCCATCCAAGGTTGTCCCACTTTCTTACCATCCAAGGTTGAAGGACACAAATTCTGGAGAGAACCCTGGTTGTTTGGCTAAATTTGGGGAGCTAAACTGAGTTTAGTACCCTGAGGAACTATCAAAGCAGAACTAGCTCAGGTAGGTAAAGCATTTATGTCATGAAGCTTGAACAACGCTTGTAACATGACCTCTTCTTTGTTAATCAAGGTTGTCATTGATGTCAATGTGGCATTGACCGAGATGTCAATATTATTGAGATGTCTGGTTCAATATGATGATGTAATGCCATCAATGAAGATGTCAAATCACGAAGAAGTCAAACCACTAATGAAAGAAGCCCTAAGAAGTCCTTCACCTAATGTTGCATGCACTTGATGATCTAGATCTTAACCCTTGATGTTATGTGATGATGTCAAACACTTTGATACTTGATGATGACATATGATGATCATGATTGGAGATCATTTGAGGGTTAGAAAATTATTTTTGGAGTTCTCCAGGGAAAATTTTAGGGGCGAATTTTAGCCCAAAGGCGAATTTTAAGGGATTTTAAATTTTAATAGGGTGAATGTTTTATATAAAACCCATTTTCTATAGTTTTATAAAGTTATTCCAATAATTATTTTAAAAATAATTAATTATTAAATATTAGCCAACCAAAATAAATGCGCATAAAACTGAAAAAATGGAATTCACCCTCGATTTTCTTTGTCTGGAGTAGATTTCAATGGCATTCGCTTGGATTTACAGGGTCGGAGGGAGGGGTTTGAGTGATTCGCCCCATTTTTTCACTGGTTCACCGGAATTTACTAGGTATTTACTGGGTTGGAGAGGTGGTTGGGGCTTGGAAGGGGCGTGGAAGTTGAATGTTGGCCCTTGGATGTGCAAACCTACCAGATTGATGGAGGTCAGATAGATGGAGGTGGAGATCGATGGAGATGGAAACGATCTGGACGCATTGACCGATGACAGCTACACGCATTGACGAGGGCAACTGGTTCTGGGAGACTGACCACGGTAGCTAGATTTAGAGTTCCAACGTCCAAGATAGCCCATTTCCCCAGTGCCATGGAGCTAAACCCACGCGCGAGGAGGAGTTTGGGCAGTGGTGTTGGCCCTTGGGTTGCAACTGTAATTATATTTTTTTCTATAAATTTTCTGAGTCTGAAATTCGAATGCTTCAAGTGTGCAGTGTGCTGTGATTGTTTTGGCCAGTCTAACAACGCTCTGTCATTATTATTTTTTAATAAATTTGCTAGTCCGAATGTGCTGGACCACTGGAGCCTGGTGAAAACTAGTGATTGCTTCAAAGTTCAGCGAGTCCTCATAACTCAAATTTCAGCCCTCTCTAAGGAAATTATTCTACGATAGAGGTGAAAATTCTGAATCCTGACGCATAATTTTTTCCCTAGGACAAGAATGCTCACTTTGTTAATATGTTGTGGTTTCATATATAATTTCAGCCCTCTCTGTCTGGACAAGTTTGAGCCATATTTATTGATTATGTGAATCTTTCAAAGGTTTTCTTGTATATTCATCTGTAAACTTGAATGAATTAATTTAAACCTATTTAGTTGAGCCTTATTTCGAACTATGTAGTTAGATACAAACACTTTCTCTGATACCTATTTTTGGCATACTTCGTGCTTGATATTTTCTTAATCTAATGTATTTTTTATTTCATCTGAACCTAAATCTGAGCCATCCCTAAGGATTTCTTTCAGACCTAATGAAGAAATAAAATTGTGGTAATATATTTATGGCACTACGAGTCTAACATTGTGGTGAACACTGAATGCGGGTGCTCTGTGCTAATCAGTGGTGAATGCTTAAGTTCACGCTCTCCTTCAATCCACTAGGTCTTGCCAACATTGTGTTCTCCACCTTTTTGAAAGAGATTGTCCACATTAAGGCTTCATTCTGGGCTAAATGTATTAATGTTAGAATGTGAGATGTAATTCTCTGAATGGCTTCTTCTCTATAGGGTATCGACTCCGTTAATAAGGAGTGGTAGTAGGAGACAAGTTCTTGTTCCAATTTTTCATGTTGCATGCCCATCATAAGAGGTGAGAGAAAATATTCTATTGTTACGTATGTGCTTCACCATAGCCTTATGGAAGAAATTCAAGTTCCTCTCTTCTTATTTTAGCCACCACACTCTATATTTTTGTTTCCAAATGATCTCCTCTTGCTTTCTTCATTGTTCAATTTGATTGATTAATTTTCCCTCTTCCAACACCAAGGCATGCATGTGGCCTCCTAAGATGATCTGTTGTTGCACACATTGCATACAAGATTTAAAAACTTGTTTTCTCCTTGATTATGCGTCCAAATTATTTCCTATTCCAATCTCTACGTTTGGATTTAAATTCTTTGAGCTTCATTTGAATTGTATGCATATTGTTTCTACCTTGGACATATATTTATTCCCACCAACCTTTTCCTTTTGAAAGAAAGTATGGGTCCCAATTTTAGATGGGTGGGCTAGTATTCTGAGCCAATACTGGGAAGGATGGAGGATTTGAAACAAATCTCTTGTTCCAGAATGGCTTGTGAAACTATAAACTGATCTAGTATATTGGAAACTTAGTGCTTTTCTCCTCTACGATTATTCCAATTATAAATCCAATTTATGGTGGTCATATCTGTCACTTTAAGTTTTTATAGGAGGTCATTGAATTATTGCACCTTTATAAATTCTAATCTTATGATCCCCCCTTCTTCTATTCAAGGGTTTTGATAATGTTGAGATCATCGCCCAATATCCATTTCTCCTCATTGTGGATTGACCTTATTGTCCTGATATTTTCTAGAAATCCCAATTTTTATGTGGGTATATGTGGAAAATAGACTGTTGTTATGCACCATGTTTCCCTAGCTCCTACATATTGGAATATGCCCAAAATGATTTTGGAGAGTGATATCCATTCATGGAAGGATATTTCCTAAGGGTTTTAGAGAATTACCAAACCCCAAACACTTCATCTAGCATCTAAGGCTACATATTCACATCTCCTCCTTCAATTACTTGATATTTTTGTTTCTTGTATCATGATGATTGTTTGATTTTCCTTTTTAATTCGATCTTTGAGATATCTCTTCTTAATCTAGTTCCTTGACATTTTGTAAATGGCATGTACAATCTGGCAATGATAACAGTTATACAATTGCAGTTTGATAGTCCCAATGACATAATTGATATCCTCACACAGTGATGTTAGTGATGTTGATGTTGCGGATGATATTACTTGATGCTTCATGATGGGTGTTCTTTCTCACTTTCACATAATCTTGTTATAGCCTCTGCTTGATGATTTTTTTGCTATGGTCGTGTCAGGCATTAATTAATTGTCTTCAATGTTCAATGTGTGAAGAGTGCAAATGTTTCCTTGATGCGGTTTAAATTCAGTGGGATTTCAATTGACCTCTTATATGCAGGGCTTTCTCTGAGAACAATTCTGGAAGTAAGTGTGATCTTCAGGTTTTGAAATTAATATATGATATTCATTGTCTTTCTTTTTTGTTAATATTATATTGCACATTTTCATGTTCATGATAACTTCCCTTCTAGATGATAGAAAAGGTGGACCATGGAGTAAAGGTGCTGTAGGTTGTAGAGTAACATGAAATTTTACAATATGGGTTTGGTCATTTATAATCTTCTCAACAATGTCTATTGCTGCTCTAATGTTAATAAGTTCAAAAAGAGAATCTCAATGCACAATTGAGGCATTTTCATATAATACAAGGAAGTTGGAACTAACTCACAAACCTAGCGTTGTTAAATCATAGCAAGTTTATTTGCACTCGTCTTTAATTCTCTCATGAACCGAGTGAAATTTCTTGGGGAATTTCTAATCAACAAGTTTTAGGAGTTTGTGTCAAATTTGGGTAGACTCGTAGAATGATTAGCTTGTGGCTGCTATAAACTCTTTTTGTCAACCCATGGATGCATGGGTTAAATTTTCACTTGATTTACAGTTTCCAATGATTTGACACTAAGAATCATTGGCTGACTGTGATGATTCGCTGACTTCTTTTTATTTTTTGCCCCTTTCCTTTAGATGGTCATGCATGGGAGGGGAAGTTCCAGTGAATGTATGATTTGTGGTGTGCATTTATCTATTGGTTAACTCTTTGGTAACATCCCATGACTGTTATGTCAATGGAAGTTGGTTAAATAAAAAACACTAAGTGCTAATTAGGAGTTTTAAATGTTTGATACAATAACTAATTTTGGTTTATAGGATCCCAAATGTGATTTTTTGGGCCTGAAACTTTACATGGCACCCTTGTGTTTACAAATCATGGAAAACATTTGAGTCTTTTTAAGTTATTTCATGGCCATACTGGACGTGTTTCACTACCCAAAACATTTCCAGATATTAAAATACAGGTGGTTGATTTTCCTGCAATTTAGGTTACATAAAACAAAAATTTTGGTCAAATTTTGTTAATGCATTGAACCTTGGCCAAATTTATCAAATCATGTTGTAACATGAGGGAAGATCTTGTAGATTGGCTTCCATGAAAAATGGCCAGGACCTAGGTTGGTCCCGTACATGTTGGTTTACAAGGGGCTTTGATACCAAGAAAAATTATAAAGAGCTGCAAATAATGTTTTGAAATTTTGATATGATAGCAGTCCATGACTCCATGCTCATGAAATTGGACAGCATACCATATTCATATTCTATTTGTTGAGTGTTTCTTCCAGCTTTAGAATGCAAACTAAAATGGTTTTTGAATGCAAGAGTATAAATCCAAGAGTAACTCTGCCATGCATGCTGGAATCTCACCCAAGCTAGTATGCCACAAGTAAGAGTAGAGCTCCCATAATGAATACGTCTTGCAGGCCTAGATAAATGCACCCTACCATAAATAAGATGATTTTGTCTACAAATCAACTTGTCCACATGAGATACTCTTCCACAAGTGTGCCCTCTTTCCATTAAAGGCCAAGTGCTCTACCACCAGAAGGAGAACATGCTCGGAGCAACAAGGTAAATTAATAGTTGGGTTTTAGGCATGCTCTATCCACTTAAGGTGCATATTATGATGGAATTATTGTGATTTACCCCGAAATTTGATGTGGTTTCATTTCTTGCTTACATCTCTTCTTCTATTTTTCTATGTAAACATGTGTTTTAGGGTGTAAAGCAACCATTCTTTAACAATAAGTTGACTTGGAGAGAAGTGAAATTTGGTTATGCAATCGGTTAGTGTTGCATTCTTCTATGTTTGGGTCAAGGAAAGGAGTTTCATAAATCTGGGATTTCTAGGCATTTACAATTGTATTGAGTTGCATTAGGGGCTTGGCTTTTATGCTATGTATGTATAGGGATGGGTTTTCCTGAGGTCAACAATGGATGCCCCCTTGTTTCATTACACCTTAGACATATCATTTTGGTTGTACATTTTCGTATTTCCAATGATTATTGCATGGATGGAAATTTTGATATATATTCATGCCATTGGTACACATTTAACTTAAGTGGAAATTTGTATAACTATTGGACTGATATTATAAGAAAGAGGGGGAGGGTTCTGTTCCATGTTGACGTGTTTATATCTAAATTGCTTCTTTATTGATTTTTAAAAAGAGCTCCAGAGCTCACAAGAAGGATCAGAAAATGAGAAATTTTTTTAATGTTGAAATAATATGTGTCCTCTTTTTTTCATACAAAATGCTGAGTTCCTCAAGGGTCACGTGGAAGGAGATGAAAAATAAGTCAAGATTATGTTACTATATGTAAGGAGATGTACCTTAATGTCAAGGGTTGTATGGTTAAGTAATATGGAAAAATTGGACTTGGGAATAAACTTGTGGGGGTCAACAACTTTGAAATTCAGCAACTCGGGAAAACAATGGAAATGACTTGGAAAAAAATGGCTAAGTATTAAAAAATGCAAAATATTTCATTTTTTCATTGAAAATTATGTATCAACTAGCAACAATATATAATCATATTGCCATACCATATGAAAAGAAGATACATATATAAAAGGTGTAAGATGCCAAAGGATCTAGTATCTACTATCAATGACTCTGCTCCTTTAGTGGGCATATATATTGGGTCATCCTCTAGTAGTGGAAGGTTCTGTGGCTGGAGTCAAACATAGTGGTGGATACTGAGTCTACTATAGGACTTTGTCCATCCTGTAGTGGCTGGTTAAGGACATCCTCTACTGCCAGCCACTCTTGCTCATACTTGACATCTACCCAAGCAGGGAAATCTACGAAAGATTTATTGGCACTGATTAAATACTCCAGTGTTTTTTTGAAATTGTAATTTTTTCATAACTCAGAAAAAACTTGTGATTTGTTTGGGTTATTTCTTGGGATGGGAAAATCGGAAAAAATAAATATATTCCAATCTTTTGGAAAATTTTTCCGCATTATTATAGAGAATATAATATTCATTGACATTGAGATGCAGGGAAAGAATTATACATTGAGGAAAAATTTGCAACCTATTTTGCTTCAGAAGCTTATACCAGTTTTCCCATCTCATTTGACATAGAAAAATAAATCTTTCACTAGAATTAACAAGGAGAAACTAATCTAGAAAGGGAAAAAATGGAAGTAGACGGATGATTGCTTTGTCAAACAAAATAATGATCTATTCTCAATTTTTACATGGTCAAGTCTAGATGGAATAGATGATTTCCCATAGAAACTGTAGCCAAAGTGTGTCTATGCTGACAAAAACAACTTGACCATGTGTCTAAGACAGTTGAAAACTGCTAAAAAATATACCTATTTGGTTGTCCATCCCCTAATATCTGGGTGGGTAGAAGAAAATTTTAGACTGATGATTGTTGAACTGAAAATTATTTTCATCCCAAGGGAAGGTAGGCTAAGAGTTTCTCCAGAGACGCATCTACAAAAACTACGTAATTGACATAAATTAGTCCAGGAGTGTGCAAGTGTTCAAGTTCGAGTCTTCGAAGTTCCTCGTCTATACGGTGAAATGTCTCAAACCAATGTAGGTTGTCCTTTGATGTATATGAGACCCAACTAGGAGCATGCATTTCAGAAAGGTAGGCTAAGCTCAAAATGAAAATAAAATAACTCTTGCTATAGATATGATTAATTCATTGTCAAGCACTTTCTTCGTTATAGGAGGATAACAAACTCCTATAGGTAGCAATATGCCATTATAGTGAACAAGGAAGGGTAGATGTGATATCCTTATCTGAGGCCCTTGGTGGCCTTGAAGATTCAAGAAAGACATTTTCCTCCTGTTGACCATAGTTTTAATTCAGGGTCCTATGTAGGCCTTAGCCCACATAACGAAGTTCTTAGCAAAGCCAAATGTCTTCATAGCTGAGAATAAGAAATTATACCTCACTCTATCCAAGGCATTCACCATATCGAGTTTTATGACTCATGTACTTCTTTCTAAATCGGTGGCTACTGTGAGCAGCTTCCTGAACTCTTATGTTGTTTTCATAGATAAGTCTGCCCTAAACAAAGCAAGTTTGTTTCTCTGTGATAACACATTGCATCAATGGTTTAAATCTAGAAAATGTAGTCTTACCTAGAATCTTTTAGTTTTTGACGTTAGGTATGAGGGTGAAGTAGAAGGAATTTATTTGTTCTTTAAATCTACATTTCTTCCTTGATTCTTCCACATAGCTTAAGAGGTCCCTATTGATATATTTCCCTACTTACTAAAAATATGTTGAGAACTTGTCTGGACTCTGGACTAGGGACTTTGTTAAGTTTCGTATTCCATACTATTTCTTGGACTTCCTTGCTTGATATGGGTCATAGGAGTTTCTCATTATCCAGTTCTTGTAAAATACATGGATCTTGTCCAACATTTCCTCCCGAGCACTTCCAGTATCTACTCTTATTCTGAAAATAGGCTCCTAAAGTGATAGAAGGTTGCTACTTTGATTTCATTAAACCATCTGTTTTCAATCTATCTAAGAGTTACCTTAGAGATGAAATTTTAAATTCTTCTTGAGTGTTCTTGGTAATGGAATAATTTAATGCTCCTGTTCCTTGCTTTTAGCCATAGGCTCCTTGATTTCAATCTCCAGATTTCTTCTTCGATAATATTAGCTTTGAATAGTTGAGCACTTACTTCCTTTTCCCCTTGCCCGAGTCTGTTTAGAGAGCCCTTATTCTTCAATTTGGGACTTGGCTTCTTCAAGGATTCCCGTTTTTCTGGAATGGGATGATCTTCCTTGTGGGCTTTAGCCCATTATTTCATTTCAATTTTAATCTCTTTATTTTTTTCTCCCAGATGTAGGAGGCAAAGCCATGAACTAGGAGAGATCTATAATTTCTCACCATTTCTTTAAAGTCTGGCTGTGAGAACCATACAAGGCTATATTTTAAATGAACTGAACCAAGTTCTTGAGAGTTTGATAATAAGAGCAAAATCATCTTATGATTGGATAGAGCACTTGGGATAATTACAGAATTTAGAATTACTCAAAGAAAAAGGAGCTTTATAAGAGAAACCTATCAAGTCTTTCCACAATGAACCTTGGCCCTAGCTCTTTATTGCTCCAATTGAATTTTTCGTTAAAAAGGTCATATTCTGAAATCAGGTCTTCAATGGTCCTAATGGTTAAGAAAATGTTGGTTTTTTTTCCATTTCACTTATTAAACCTATAGAAAGGGTCCATTTTATTGATTAAACAAGTGTAAAGATACCATTCCATTGATTCACCCTGCAAAGGGCCCATTCTGCTAATCAAACCCATTAGATGATTTAACGCTTGCAATTTCTTTTTCCCATGCTTGTTCCATGCATGTAAACCAAAATCATTGGCCCACCTAGCAATGTGGCCCACTTGGTGTCTTAGTGTAAGAACACTCTTAAAAATCCTTAGCTCCTCGTCAAGCTCATGAAATATTACTTGCAATCATTCCAAATTGTTTTGACAATTGTTCATCTAGGAAAATTAAAGGAATTTGCACCTATGATTAAATCATAAATCATTAGGGACTTGGATGTTGTGTATATGTGAAGTTGTTTCTAGCCTATGATTGACAACTACCTCATAAGGAGCTTCTCCTTCATTTGTCCTTGAAAGCCATTTAGTCGCTAAAACCGTCCTTGGAACATGGTTGTTAATTAGCCCAAGTCCTCCATATTCTCTATGGAGGGTGTAAATGTCACTAGTAACTGAATAGTTGCCTTCCTCCTCACTTTTATCATGGAAAATGATAGAGGATATGTTTCAACTTCTTATAACCAATTCATCAAGGGAAAGATAAGTAAAAGAATCACTAGTATCTTACTAGTTTCCTTTTTAACTTTTATCATGGAAAATGATAGAGGATATGTTTTAACTTCTTATAACCAATGCTTTACAACTTAAGGGAGAGGTGTTTTGCAAAGGATGATTAAAGTTATTGTAATATTTTTTTGTTTTGTTTAAAGCTTTCAAGTGTTCATTAGGTGATTTGGAGATATGAATTAATTTAGTGGAAATTTTTATATATTTTACATTTGAATGATGTTCTTTGTTTTATAGATGATGACTCATGATGTTATTGTTTTGTGTATAATGATTTATTTTTGCTTTTGGGCTTGGGCCTTGGCACAACATTTTAATAAAAAATTGCATAATGGTTTTTGTGAACATTACACTTATTTTACTTTGAAAGCTACTTACAAATCTAATAATTCTCAACTCTTGGAAACTATTGATGCAGGTTTCTAGATCGATTTGAAATTTTACTTATGGAATATTCAGTGAGATGTCAAAAGATAATCCTGGGAAGAAAATATCAAGGCAAATTGATGTATTATCATACCTTAAAAAGTCTCAATCCAAGAATACATATTCTATTCATGCTTCAAGCTCCTTTAAACAATCTTTTACTGAGAGAGATGTTAACTCTTGTGAAAATGCATCTGATATCCATATGATGGATGAAATAACAGGTTCCTCAAGTGATAAGGGTGAGATAAATGCAGTTTCAACAGAAATTAGTGATGAAAATGTTAAAGATATTTCCTTTGAAGGTGACACAAACCATTCACAGAAAAGGAAAAAAGGCCAGTGGACCGTAGGGAGAAAATTCCAAGATGATTGGGTCTCAAGTTTTCCATTTATTGAAGAAATACCTCCTACAAATGAGAATTTACGACAAGTTAAATGTATTGCGTGTAGTTGGAAAAGTTGCAAGGTAGTGAAATTTCAGATGAAGCTAGATACAGTACAAAAGCATCTAGGAAAGGTTTATGAAAATAAAATTGTAAATGGTAAAGAGAAATCTATTGTCATATGGAAATCTTTGGAGGAATGTCAACATAGCCAATGTGTGGAAGAATACAAAAAATATTTAATAAGTAAGAATAAACTTGAGGCAAGTGGAGGAACCATCATATCTCAATTTGAAAAGACGATGGAAAGAAGTTTGTTATCCAAGACGATACAATTGAGCACTGTATTTCACATCTTATGTAAAGGTCGTCCTATGACAGATTATCCAGATCAAATGAAATTTCTATCTTTTCTTCACGTGCCAAACTTTCCATGTTCTCATTGGTCTGTAACTAGTGGTTGGGAATGGGCAAGATATCTAGCTCAAGTAGAAAATGATGATTTGAAACAGGAGATTGCAAATGCTAGGTTTTTGGCATTGTTTTTGGATGAGGTTACGGCTATTGATAATACTTCATGGATCTGCATGAGCATTTATATGGTTAATGACCATATTAGGCATTCCTATCTACTTGGGATTAAAAAGATGAGAGATACTTCTACAGCTAGAAATATTTATGAACTTGTTCTTAATACTTTGAAGGAAATTGGTATGAATCATTTAATGATTGCAAAAATGTTGGTATGTGTTGGAGCAGATGGAGCATCGGTAATGCAAGAACAAAGGAATGGTCTTTGTGTTAGACTACAACTATCAGCTTCACCATATATGATTAATATTCATTGTATGGCTCATAGGATGAATCTTGCATTTAAAATAGTAAGCAAGTTTCCATCAGTTTCAAAAGTTGAAGATCTTGTACGTGAGACTCATGCATACTTTTCTCGTAGTCCCAAACGATATTTATAGTTTCAACAATTTGCAGATGGTGTTACGGATGGAAAAAAACTACTGAAAGATGTTGATACAAGATGGATCTCATTAAATGGACCAGCTCAAAGACTATTTAGTGAGTTCAAATCTTTGGTAGGTTTGATGTATGAAAATCGCTACAATGTAGACAAAGCTCAAGATCTACTTTTTCGACTAACTGATATAGAAACATTATTGACATTGGCTGGAATTATTCCTATGCTACATGAAATGAATGTCCTCGTGAAAATGTCTCAGAATCGCACAATGTATATTTCCGAATACACAATGCGAGAAAGTCAACATGCCTTGCATTGGATAATTTGTATATGATGTCAGACTCTTTTAGTGGTTCAGAGTTTACAAGTTGGACTAAGATCATCAATATAGAAAATATTGAAAAAAATTCGACGTTTGATGAAAAAGGGATACTATGTATCACAGTGCGTGGGTATATGGTCCCCTTTCATTATATTAGTAAGACGGGATGAATCACCAAAGATTGCCCCGTGTCAAGAGACCAATTTGATGATATTGTGATCTCAGTGAGACAAAATTTGATAGAAATTGCAAGATCACTATCATCAGAGATAAGAGAACGATTTCCTCGAGATGAATTGTTGGAGGCCATGTGTATGGTATACCCTCAATATTGGAACAATTTTCAATGTCCAAGAAATTTAAAAGCTGATTTTCAAAAGAGATTAAAATGTTTAGTAGACCACTTTTGCAAGAAAGTCTTGATACATGGAGAACATATTGAAGGTATTTTAGATTTATCAAAATTGTATCAACAAGGTGGACGCTTTGCTGAAACAATGTGGAAGCAATATCCTTTTTTGGAGAACCCTAATGAAAACGATGCTATAACAAGATTATGGAATACTTTAAGTGCTAGCCAATACCTGCAAGCAAACATATCAGATTATTTCAAATTAGCAGATTTGTGTCAAACCATGATTTTGGGATCAGTGGAGGATGAGAGAATGTTTAGTGATTTATCATTTTTGAAGTCAAAGTTGAGGAACAAGCTTGATAAACATGTGGATACATGTTTAAGATTATATGTAACAAAGTATGACGTTGACAATTTTCCATATGAAAGAGCACTAGCGCTTTGGCGTTCAGATTGTGATAGAAGGGGAGAAAACAATATAACAAATTTATCTAATGAACTTGATACAGAACATAATGTTTTGGAGGCTCATAATGACAGTACATCTGGAGAATATCATGTTCACAATGTAGAAAATGATGACCAAGATGAGAACTAGAAAATTTAAATACCCTAGGACTCTTATTTTGGTATACATGTTCCGTTGATCATGCAAGATTACTACATGTCAAATTCAGGTAAAAATGGGTTCTATATCTTGTATTTTTCATTGTAACATTGGAACTACATTTCTTTCATGCGTGTTATTTTAAGATTGATGTTTCATATTTAATCCTTACATTGTTTGTTTCTTATTTGTGACTGGAAATGAAGCTGGATTTGATGATTCCGGGGCCTATTTCTTTTCACATAGATAGTGTCTGACTAGTATTAAATGATAAATAAATAATTTAACAAGACTAATGCAAAGAATCAATGGGCTCATTCAAGTACATGAAACTACCTTGATGTCTAGCTTTGACATCTTGGAAAATTTTAATGGTATATATGTTGCTTGTGTTTGGGGAATTTTGTTGAGTTTTGAGTTTTATATTTTCTTGGAAAATAATTATTGATATTTGGAAAATGTGTGATTTTATATTGGTATTGGAAACGAAGCTGGTTTTGATCTTTTATTGGAAATGAAGTCGGATTTGATGAAGTTGGGACCTATTTCTTTTCACATAGATAGTGTCCTAGTATTAAATAATAAATAACTAATTTAAGAAGTCTAACGCTAAGCAACAATGGGCTTATTCAAGTACATGAAATTGTGTTCATGTCTAGCTTTGATATCTTTGAAAATTTTAGTGGTTTGTTTGTTTCTTGTTTAGAGGATTTTGTTGAGTTTGAAATTTTTGGTTTGTTCTGGTCAGATATTTTTAGTCCCTTGAATGCTTATCGGTCTCATATCATGCATAGATCGATAAATCTAGTTTTATTATTATAATCATTATTGTTTTCTTTATATATTTGGTGGTTTGAGGAAAGATATTTTATTTCCGTTCACTTTCTGGCATTATTTCGACATCTTCACCTTTTAGAATATATTAAAATAATTTTCTTATTATAGATTTTTCTTGGAAAAGAATTACTGATATTTGGAAAGGGAAATAAGCCCTGGGTAGCTAAGCGAAGAGAAAAATTGTCTATGTACTAGGTTCCTACGCATTCATCATAGGAGACCTATTGGCATGAGATAGACATTCCTTTTATGAAATTACACTTTTGATGCCAAGGCGGAGCTGAGTTCACTGACCTGGGAAGAATAGTGGCAGTTGATCATAATTCTAAGGAGATTAGAATGATGGTTTCAAAAACAGCTGACCATGCCACCAATGCTGGTGGAACCAAAAGAACTGCATCAACTTATTATGATTCTTTCGAGATTTCTCAGGGTGAAACTGAGGTTGTTTTGGGAAGCATGGAAGGTAGTTGTGGTTGCCTAGCATTTAGTAGCAAGGTATTCTTATGTTGATTTCAGATTCCCGGAATCTCTTGAAATCTGATGGTTACAATAGGGTCAATTGTTTGAACTTTCTAGTGACAGTCAGATTCCTAGATATTCCTGGAATCTGCAATCCTCATAAGTTCAGCAATCAGTACAATAGCATGTGTTTGGTTTTAAGAGGTAACATGTTTAAATCCAAAAGCATTGAATACCCCTTCCTAAATTCACATACGTATTACTTAATAGATTTTAATTTTCATATTTCAACTACCTCTTTATTATTGTAATTAACTACAGGGAGAATTTTTTGGGTAGTTTGATTGTCTACTGGGTGTTCTATGTAAATGAATGATTGTATTAATGTCATTTTTGTGCAGGAGTTCTTGATATGAAATGTGCACTCTCTTCAGGAATACAAAGGGCATGCAGACAATTTTATTTGCTATCTTCTGCCTGGAACACCCTATTCACATGCTCAATATACTCCAGGTGATCTCTTAGATTTTACTGGCATTGAAATATAGTACACTTGCTCTCTCTTATTCTAAATTTAACACTATATGTTGTTGTGTAAGCAGGAGGTCTTCTTTACACATTGCAGGATAATAATTTGCAATATGCTTACAATTTTTTCTTCTTTTTGGGAGTCTATGCTTAACTTTTATTTTTTTTGGGGAGTCTAAATTGGATGTAAAAATTATGGGTATTGATGATGAATGTAGTTACCTCAAAGGTGACAGTAACTAGGACTAGTCTGAAGCAAAGCCAAACTTGTATATTAGATTAGACATGAGTGTAGGTGAGGTCCGAAGAGTTTTTCTTCAACAGTCTCACCTGACTCAGGAGCATATTGTGCAGAAGAATTTGGGCCAAGTCGAGTATATATATATTACATTTGTGTCTCTGTAAGATGTATAAATATCTAGACTTGTTAACCTCGTATAGCTTGTCTGCCAATGAGTGCTAAAGAGCGAGTGATCTTTTTAATGGACACAAAATTTCAAACTTCTGAAGTATTTTTCTTGTTACTTTGCATTGGAGGCGTAAGAGCAAGGGCATCAAAAATTTTTCTGCTTGCTCTTCTTGTTACGATTCATAAAATATTGCTTATGCTCATTATCATTAGGTCTCCTATAATTGAAATTGAGCTCTATGTTTTGAAGCAACCTTGTCTTTCATGCTATATGGTGTAAGTTTAGAATGGAAACAATAATTCTGATAGTAAAAGACAAATGCATCCGAATGGCCAGTCCTTGAATAAGACATGTTTAGCTGCATTCTATCACTAGTAATATCCTGTCTGCAATAGAATTTGACATTGATGCTTTTATTAAGTCTTTTTATATTTCAATCCACTAGACTTGGATTTGTAGGCAAACAGATTGATCACAAATATGGCTGAATTAACTGTTCTTTTTAGTATACTAACGACCTCCAAATTACATTCCATCAGGCCAATATTTGTCTCCACACAATCCTAATGAGGGGCCTTCTCTAACTGGTTGGAGGGTGCAGCGGTGGGAAATTTCACATCAACAGGTTGCACTGCATCCCCTTTTTGAAAATTCTAATACAAATTTTGGTGGACAAGCACCAATGACAACAATCTGGACCACCAAAGTAAATAAGATCATATCTCCAATAAAAGACTTCAAAGGTTCTCGACCCCTTGCTACACCTGGAAATTTGTCAGCATCCCAGACATCAGTAGATTCAAATGGTGGAAATAGTGGCAAATTCAACTCTGACCTAGCTAATCAGCACAGTGACATAAGGATGCTAGCGAAAATTGTCTTTTCAAGTCATGGAGGGGAGGTTGCTTTTTCTTTTCGGTATGGCGATGTTCATTTATTCTCTGGAAATAGCTTTCATCTCATAGATTACTATTGTGCCACAGTTGGGGTTTTTGTTGCCCTACCAGCTTTCTCTTCTACTAGCTGTTGCCTGGCCTCTGTTTGGCATGATAACAGCAAGGATTGGACTGTATTGAATATTCTACATATTCTACCTCCTGCTAGTCAAATTAGTCAAGGGAACGGTAATGCAGCTGCCTGGGAACGAGATATAGCAGACAAGTATGAAGTTGATTTTTCTTGTCATCTTGCTGCATCTCTGTATTTGTATTGTGGTTTATTTCACTGGCCTACGGTTTGATTATTCTTATCCATTACCAGATTTTGGTGGGGCCTCTCAGTTGGAGTTGATTGGTGGAATGTTGTTGGTTGTGCACAAAGTGCAGCTGAAGATGACATAGGTAGAATTAATGTACATTATCAAAATGAAATCAGTTATGTGTTGGTGAAATATAATTTAAGTGATGATGGGAAGCCTCTTATGCTAACAAGCCTCTGTGACTCATTTGTATTCATTCAAACTATAAAATGGGAGGAATAGTCATAGACTACTATACTATAAATCCAAGTAGAATTTTTGATGTAAATGTTGATTCTGCAATTGGAATATATGTTCAAAGGTCCCCATCTGTGGTTTGACCCTATTTGATAACAAGTTTAAAATGAGTTTTTGGCATCTCTTGATTCCAAGGACATAGGTGGCAATTTGGTTGAACATATTACATCACAGTGTTCCTCTTTTCATGGTCAATTCATATAGATGTTTTGTATATTATGTTGGTAACACATGGTACAATTCTTTTTGAAGGATATTAGGCAATAATACGATCTCCCCAATCATCCCTTGTTCAAGATAAATGGAGCTAAGTTTTCCTATCAACAAATTTTAAGATTAACATTGACCAAAGTATGAAGCTATAGATATGACGTTGAAAATAGAGATATCCATTGCTTTGTGGAAGAATGCTCACACGGTGTGGCTAAGGGAGAAAGTTGTGTCAGAGTATTTCTAAGAAAATATATTGATCTCCAAAATTATTTAATATGGGGCATTCAAGTCTTTGGCAAACGTGTTGATAAGCACTCCTATGGTGCTTTTACGAAATGGGATATCAATTGCATGACCAGTTGTTACATTTTGGTAACATGTCATAAGTTTATTTATTTGTTGGAATTATGTTTAACAATTACCAACCAAATATATACATTTTCCATAAATGCATATAGGTTGAAAAATGGGTCGAGAATTTATGAAATTGGTTGATGATGGCTTGGAATATAAAGACCTGCAATTTATTTTTGAAGCTTATCATCTACCCAGGCATGCTCGATCAGGAGATGATGGAGATATTTGTAGAATGGAATAGAGGATGATTAGGACCAAGAAAAGACACGAAGGGTCCACATATTTCACCAAAGACCAAGATCAAGAGTGGAGACAATATTATTGCATTCTCATGAGCTAGAAATAAGTTTTTACGTTAGTGGATGCGAGGCCAAAATTTCAAGGATTAAAAATGCTTCACATATTGTTGACAGAGTATCTCAACTGTACATATACTCATTATAAATGTAATTTCCTACATCATGCATGAAGTAACCAGAGTTTTCCTTGGAGTTATCTTTGTTTTATGATTTTATCTAACGAAATGGTTTATTCAAGATTTGGTATAGCTTGTGTGGCCATGGTTACTCATGGATCTCTTGTTCTAGTATTGAAATGTTGTGAAGCATATAAGTTCATAGGAGAGTTCAACTGGATTCTATTTTCTCAAATGATGAGTTGAACACGATGATGGAATTTTCTTTAGAAATTGAATACTTTGAGAAAACTAGGTTGTTTTAACCCCATCTTCATAATAGAGCTTGGAGATCAGGTCAAATGACAAACACTCCCAAAGTTTATCACCCTTATTAAAAAGGTGTTTGTTTATGCCAACATGACTTCAAAAGGGTGAAGTAGGAGAAGATACAAAATCACACAGGCCTGAGTATGATCAAAAAATTCATTTCTTATCTCAAAGCGTAAGTGATGATGGGAAGCCTCTTATGTTAGCAAACCTTTGTGACTCATTTGTATTCATTCAAACTGAAAAATGGGAGGAATACTCACAGACTACTATATTATAAATCCAAGTAGAAATTTTGATGCAAATGTTGTTTCTGCAATTGGAATATGTGTTCAAAGGTCCCCATCTGTGGTTTGAACCTATTTGATAACAACTTGAAAATGAGTTTTTGGCATCTATTGATTCCAAGGACGTAGCTGGAAATTTGGTTGAACATATTACATGACAGTGTTCCTCTTTTCATGGTCAATTCATATATATGTTTTGTATATTATGTTGGTAACACATGGTACAATTATTGTTCTAGTATTGAAATGTTGTGAAGCATATAAGTTCATGAGACAGTTCAACTGGATTCTATTTTCTCAAATGATGAGTTGAACATGATGATAGAATTTGCTTTAGAAATTGAATACTTTGAGAAAACTAGGTTGTTTTAACCCCATCTTCATAATAGACCTTGGAGATCGGGTCAAACGACTAACACTCCCAAAGTTTATCACCCTTATTAAAAAGGCGTTTGTTTATGCCAACACGACTTCAAAAGGGTGAAGTAGGACAAGTTACATAATCACACAGGCCTGAGTATGATCAAAAAATTCATTTCTTATCTCAAAGCATAAGTGATTATGGGAAGCCTCTTACGTTAACAAACCTTTGTGACTCATTTGTATTCATTCAAACTGCAAAATGGGAGGAATACTCATAGACTACTATATTATAAATCCAAGTAGAAATTTTGATGCAAATGTTGTTTATGCAATTGGAATATGTGTTCAAAGGTCCCCATCTGTGGTTTGAACCTGTTTGATAACAACTTGAAAATAAGTTTTTCGCATCTATTGATTCCAAGGACATGGGTGGAAATTTGGTTGAATATATTACATCACAATGTTCCTCTTTTCATGGTCAATTCATATAGATCTCGCCAATCATCCCTTGTTCAAGATAAATGGAGCTAAGTTTTCCTATCAACAAATTTTAAGATTAACATTGACCAGAGTATGAAGCTACAGATATGACGTTGACAATAGAGATATCCATTGCTTTGTGGAACAATGCTCACATAGTGCGGCTAAGGGAGAAAGTTGTGTTAGAGTATTTCTAAGAAAATATATTAATCTCCAAAATTATTTAAGATGGGGCATTCATGTCTTTGGAAAATGTGTTGATAAGCGCTCCTATGGTGCTTTTAGGAAATGGGATATCAATTGCATGACAAGTTGTTACATTTTGGTAACATGTCATAAGTTTATTTATTTTTTGGCACTATGTTCAACAATTATCAACCAGATATATAAATTTTCCATAAATGCATATAGGTTGACAAATGGGTCGAGAATTTATGAAATTGGTTGATGATGGTTTGGAATATAGAGACCTGCAATTTATTTTTGAAGCTTATCATCTACCCAAGTATGCTTGATCAGGAGCTGATGGAGATATTTGTAGAATGGAACAGAGGATGATTAGGATAGTGGAGAAATAGACCAAGAAAAGACACAAAGGGTCCATATATTTCACCAAAGACAAAGATCAAGAGTGGAGATAATATTATTGCGTGTTCATGAGCTAGGAAGAAGTTTTTGCGTTAGTGGACTCGAGGCCAAATTTTAAGGATTAAAAATGCTTCGCAGATTGTTGATAGAGGATCTCAACTGTACATATACTCATTATAAATGTAATTTCCTACATCATGCATGAAGTAACTGGAGTTTTCCTTGGAGTTATCTTTGTTTTATCTAACAAAATGGTTTATTCAAGATTTGGTACAGCTTGTGTGGCCATGGTTACTGACAGATCTCTTTTTCTAGTATTGAAATGTTGTGAAGCATATAAGTTCATGAGAGAGTTCAACTGGATTCTATTTTCTTAAATGAATTGGGTGAAACAATTACCCTTGGAAAATTTCAGCACGAGAATATGATCATTTGAAGAATGTGGAATTCATTGTCTAATAGCGGTATGTGGGGGTAAAATTATGCATCAAAAATATCTCAAAGCTTAGTCAATGGAATAGTGGATCAGCGCAGGACCTAAGCTTGGTGTGGTTAGTAGATTGATTATTAAGGGGGCTATTAAAGTAATGTCAGCTTGATCATGGTCAATTACACATTAGACATGGACAATAATACATTCGTTCTGACTTTTGATTATTTTACGCTTTTATGCTTTATTTCACTTTAGTGTATTTCTCGATCTATCCTACATTCATAAAGTGGATTGACTCGACTAGCATGTAGCCATTGATAAGGAGGCTTTCTCTGGCATGGTCGAGATCAATTTTTGAACCTGATACATTTTGTTAGCACCCATTTTCCTTTTCATGTTACAATGGTCTTGATTCCCATTGCATAAATTGCTTGATTTTTTCTGCATGTTCCAATTTTGATGGATTGTCTCATAACATGCTTGAAGGATAGATTTTTCTTGTCAGGCATCAATTGTATTATATCTATGAATCAACAAATGCAAATGGAGTAGTGGGCTTATAGTATTTAAATTTTAGATATCCCCTACGCATAATGGCATTCATGCTTAAGATTATGCTCACTTGGTTTAAAGGGAGCTACCCCTACTTTATTTATGGGAGCATGTTTTGTTTAACTTTTTGGATAGATTTAAAGTTTGAAGTAAGGCTGAAGGTCCTACATGACAGAGTGCACAACAGGGGAGAGGAGAATGGGAAAACTTATATCATTCTTTTCCTTGTTTTACAGGTTCTATTACATTCTACTTTTTGACAGGAGCTCTTCATTTTGGCATATTTGATTCATATTTTTGTTACTGTTGTAAGTCTTATTCTGGTCCTTATTACCAGGCTTGTTTTTTCATTGTGAAATTGTATAATCCACCTTTTTTAGTTATGGATTTATCCTTGATTGCAAGGACTACAAAGGCATTCAGATAGCATGCTTAGCTGGTTGGTGTATTTAACAAATAACAATATATTGTAAGCTATGGAATATCTAAAACATGGAATATCCAAAATTTTCACAGTTGGGTTCCTTAGGGTTTCTCAACGTGTTATTTATTTTAGCTTGAAGTGGTAATCTGAATTGCTTTTATCATTTCTTTGAAATCTCATGGCTTTGTGTCTGTTAAATGTTTTCCCATGCTATTTTTTTGACAAAAGATCCATCTTTCCTTTCTAGATGAGCATGTAACCAGTTACTCCAATGTCTTTTTTCCTTGACAACGATATTTCTAACCTACTAAGTTCCTTATTTACTAAAATTATTCATGGTTTTAGTTTCAATTTTTTTTTATCAGTATTCTTTCAAGATAGCATATTAGTGGAACTAGACTGCAACTAATGAAACCAACCAGTCCAAATTGTTTGGGTGTCAAGCCGGTCTAATTCAAGGTCTAGGACTGAAAATGGCTGGTTCAATACTGAACCAACATTTTTTCACTGAATTGGCCAGTTTTGTTGATGTAGTCAAGGGACGTTCCAAACACAATTTAAAACAAACAAACAATCAAAACAAAAACAAAAAAAAATTAAGTGGGGCATCCTAATATTCAAGGTACTAGCAAATAGCTGCCACATTGCAAGAAAAACTCAAGATTTGCAGATCCCTTGTCCTAGAATGATACATTTTAAAAGAGGCAGTAATCCTCTATTTTATGGAATCTTCACCCAATATATGCAGATCCTCTCCTATAAATGGTATAGAATAAGAGGCGTTAACCCTTTGTTTTATTGGGATTTTCAGTCAACACATGAAAAAACGCACCTTCCCGGCTAAACTATAATAATAAGATACACCTAATAACTCACGGAAGAACTTTATGCTAAGATGTACGGATGCGATAAAATATGCTAAATTCACACGGGATTTGCACCTAGAAAATTGTGTGAAACTACCTCTTAAACGAGACCAATAGCGAGGCATTATGTCCTCCTCATCGTCCAAGGTCCCAAAGCGGAACATATTTTCTCACTTAAAATCTCGTTTTCACCGAGACCCGAGTGATAGAATGTTCGTCATGCCCCTCACGGTGAGCGAATTGTATGTTGGAAAAATGCGAGAGGGAGGGGGGGTGAATGGGTATTCTTGCATAATCAAATCCTTTTACTTTTCATTCCTTAAAAAAACCCATACACTACTTTACTTGATAAAGCACCGGCGTATATACTGTGAATCCCCTTTATGAAACTAGCGTATACACGAGAGTTTAGATATGTCATTAAATCTTCACTTAAATCATTCCATCATGTATTCTTCGAGATATTCAATAAGCGATAGAAACGGAGTGCGATAAGAAAGCGAGAATAAACCATCACACAAAGCATCACACATGAACACCGGGATTTTTAGGTGGAAACCCAAATCGGGAGAAAACCACATATCTGCGGTTACTCGGCCTTCAATATTTTATTATAGAGAAAACATCTTACAACATATGTCTTTGGCGCGAGACCCTGGCCATGCCGCGGGCACCCTGCGCTCGTTTACCGACCTCTCTCTGGAGGGAGCTACGACCCCACGACTCGTTTACGGCCTCTCACGGAAGGGAGCTACTACCCCACGATCTCGTTTACGGCCTCACTGGAAGGAGCTACAACCACGTGAAGGCTACAACCTTCGAGCACCACCTTGGACCACGTTTCATCAATTTTCTACGCTTGGATCCAGCCACTTCAATAGAACACAACTTTGCGGACGCAATTCATCATATTTCCGGACGGAACCCTTTCCATATTTTTAGCACGAACATACATCATCCCAACGAGATACATATCAACACGGATCAGATCGCGAGCAAACACGGCGGAACGGATCAGATATTTCATGCCCCCTTGCTCAATGACAAGCCCTAGATGCATCTGCGCTTTCCCTTCATGATGTCGCGCGTGTCATGCGCGCCAGTCCATACAAACCGAGCGTATAACTAAGTGTATATTTTATTGCGCATACGCGCTTTCTCTTCATTATGAGGCTAGTATATCTGCGCTTCATCAGCGATTAGTAGCGTATAGATCTTCAATTATTATAGAGCGGGATACTTCTTCGGATCGAGATATTCGATTCAGATTTACCCTTTCACTTCAAAGCGAGATGTTAGCCTAGAATGTTAGCCTCATCATAGATCTAAGCCTTCCCTATGCAGAGATCTAGTAGATACATTTCATATCTAGATCCCTTTCTTCATCATTGGTGCATCATCCAATCAGATTTATCTTCAAGTGTAACCCTTTCATTCAGATCTGCTTGCAGAGAAATATTCATTCAGCTCCGGACATCTTTGCCACTCTCCTTTTTGCACAATGAATTTCTTCTCCTTTTTATATGATTACCCTTTGTCAATACCATGAGCCCCTTTTTTCAATACCATGGACCAAAACAATACCATAAGCCCAAAACTACTTGGACGGGGGTCAATTAGGCGGATCGTTACCCAATACAATGGATTAATACCATGGTGGTTACCCACTTGAGTTTGCACTTTGAGCGCTTTTGCCCCATCACGCGACTTGAAACGTTATTTTCCCGCGTGTATGCGCGACTTCACCTAGGCCAATCCGCGTATACCAAGAGACATACTCTTTTTCAACATAGATTTAGCACTTAGCGACTTCTTTTCTTCTTGCCTTTTGTACACCTGTCTTGTATTCATCAAATTTACTTCATCAAGAACATATTCTATCAATCACAACTTCATCAAGTGAGTTGTCATTCAATGACAACACTTAGCATCATCTTGCTAACTAGCATCATATCACATCAGTTTACATCGATTACCAAGACCATCAAGTCAAGCATAACTTCATCGGGTTGTATTGCCATCAAGGACAACACATGTCCAGAAAGCTTGTCACATGTCTTCATCTTCATTCAGGTGGGTTGCCATCAAGGACAACACTCGCATCCTATTTCCAACAATCTCCCTCTTTGGACTTGATGGCAACTATGATGGTGTTTGGTTACTACATGAGATAGTTTAGGTACCATATCACTCTCCCAAATATGTCACTCTCCCAAATATTTGACATCATTATCTCTCTCTTCATTAAAACACCATGTCACTCTCCCCCTTTGACATCAAGGGCAAAGGGCGGATCCAAAAACCAACACTCTCCTCCTTTTCTCCTCATGTCTTGAAGTGGCCAAAACTCCCCCACAGGTTCATGAATCTTCAAACATATTTGTCAAGAAGTACATGACTCTATGAGCTTCCTATCACCAAAGACTCATACTTACATCAATTATCCATCCAAGTGGATTTACATATGAGACTCAACTACCCAACCAGAGTGGGTTTACAAATTTGACTCAGCTACCCAACCAAGTGGGTTTACAAAATTGACAAGTCCTTACATGGTGAATATTACAATTTTACAACATGGGTCTCAACAAGACCTTTTCCTCAAACTACAAATATAGTTTTTAAGATAACACTAGAAAGTCCTCAAGAAAGAGAACATATTTGAGAACCATCATAATGCCAACAACTGCGTTATACTCGGCAAATCTAATGCTCCCACTGAGCTTTGTGTAACCAAGCAATCTTTCCAAATGACTAAGGCTCCCCATAGTTTGTGCATCCTGAAAACTTCCACCAACAAATCATCAGAGCATCTTCATCAAAACATTAGAAACGAAATTATGAGGCTGAGACACCACCAGAGATACCAAAACGATATCGGAGATACCGGACGACCTTGCTATGAAATTGTCTTTGAAGAATCTTGAACCAACCAAAAAAAAATTGTCGACAGCCAAACATACGCGGTTTTATGTGCGGAGAACTTCGCGTACATACTGGCATTGTGTTTCGAGAACCCAGCGTATCCCCCAAGCCATCTTCTAAAATTTATGCGAGATCTGATTCTCTATGAGGAACGGACAATGTTCGACTTCTTTACGAGACATTTGAATGCTTCCACTGGACTCTGAGATAGATAAAACGGTGTAGTGGTGTCTTCAGCGTCATCCAATGGTTGTAGCATCGGCACAATAGTAACCAAGCCTTCGATTCTTTGCGCACATCAATACAATCTTTCCAAGAAAGATTCTCATGTCAGAACAACATCTTCACATAGGGTGTCAAGCAATCATTCATGTGGTCCAACATCACCATGACCTTCAAGATTTAACATGAAGTAACATATGTAGGCAAAAAGATCTCTCAACCATAGTAACAAGCTCTGCACGAGCTATTCTTATCTACGAATCATATGAATTCCAATTTTATCCAACGGATAAACTGTAATGACAGTACAAACAACTTATTCAACATCTCATTATCATAAAACATGTACCAAAGCCATCATCATTTGAGCATGAGTATCACAATAACCAAGGAATAAGCGGTCATATTGCCAACAATGCAATCATTAGTATTCAACCTTTGTTGCTCCCCCTAAACCGTGCTCTTCCTTAGCACTATGTGCAATCACAAACACCTTCAACGACAAGTCATCAGCCAATAATCTCTTCATGATCTGTCCTCATCTCTAGATTATAAGACTTTCATCTTGACAACGAGATGCTCTTCATCACTCAAAGCAATCGAGGCTTCATCCATAATCTTTAACAAAAATAACTCAAGTATCATTTTCATTAACATTAGTATAGCAGAATGAGTGCTAGCAGTGCAATCATCGACGGTCAGTGATGCCTACACAGGCCTACACTCCCGAATTTTCGGCAATCAGAGATAAATTTTCTTATCATCAATGCATCTGTATTTTATGTCTGCTTGAAACTTCAGCGTGTATCACCGCGACACAGCCAATATAACCAGCATTATAAAAGTAGAAATATAGAAAATTTCACACCTTCATCTCCTTGCAATTTTACCTTGTCTTTTCTTCACACAGTCTGCTTGTCAGAGAAATACATATAACCAGAATAATCAAATCAAACACCAGAGACATCGCCGAGCACTTCCACAATGACCGTACATTACTAATTCTGTAATGTATCTCACATCATTCCTATGATCAATCGAAAGTAAGCTTCAGAAGCGAATGGCTGTGAAGTCAATTCCTATGTTTGATCGGTCCTCCTTCTTTTCCAAATTTGCTTGAGCTTTCCAACGGTGTCTTGAAAATTGTCCACTTTCCCAGTTGTTCATCCTGCATTCTTTTTCTACATGTCCATACTTATTACAAACATAACATCTCATGTAGCGAGGAAAATAAACATAAGAATCATAATGAGTATTTCTATTCTTCTCCTTTTACTGTCAATTTGCTTTATGTCCATACTTGTTACATGAAAAACAATATCCCCAGAAGAAGCTGAAGTACCTTTCTAAGTAGAACTTGTTTGTTTGCGAGTTTGAGATGATCACTCTGCAATTTCTTGCATCATGCCCATAATTATGACATTTAAAACATTCAACGTTCTTGAATGAATTCCTTTGAGAATTCATGATTGCAGTTGATCTTTTTGTTTCTTTCAACACATCGGGTTTTGCATTGAGATTTTACAATTTTTGGCACTTCCTTGTAGGCTAGATTCTCCTTTAACGGTTCATGGAAACCAAGACCATGTTTGATAGCGAGGGCCTTTGATTACTCAGATATTGTCCGAAATATTAGTACTATCCTTGTAACCTCCAGCAGTTTTACCTTTTCTTCTAATTTACCTTTGAGTATTTCTCAGCCTCCAAGGCTTGAAATTGCTTTGTCATGCTTTTCTTCTTTTTCTTCTTCCATCTTCAACTTGATCCTTGATTTAAGATCTCTTCTTTCGACCAATTTTCGTTTTCTTCACATGTTTGTTCTGACTCTTCATTCTTCTTATTTGATTTTCCGGATCTTCTTTGAGAGAGATAATTTTACGCTTCAAGGCTTCTTTTCAAAGGATTGTAGGAGTTCCTCATTCTCCTTACTTGATGCTTCTAGCTCTGCTTGCGGAAAAGATGACAAGAGCTTCAAGTCCTTCACTTCTTCTTGCTTGATTTTTCAAGATCTGCTTCTAGATCTTTAATTCGATTGGATGCATAAGCATGAGAGCCTTTGATACTTGTCCATCTGTTCATTCGGCATTTCTATTTGATCTTTCATTTGTGAATCATCTCTTTATAGATAGTTTCTTGCTTGTGTATGAACTTTAGTTCTTCTTCTTTTGGCATCTTGAGAGCTTCTTCTAGATCACAAATTTACTTTCACTATATTCTTATTGTTTGCCTGAGAGTATTACACGTGGCCTTCTCCTTTTTTCTTCTTTGCCATGAGTGCTTGTAGATCTTCGTCGAATGTTTGTTTCATCTTCTTCAATTTTTGCTATGCATGATTTACGAGGTATCTCCTTTCCTTGAGTAACCTTCTTCTTTTGCTTCTTAGCCATGAGCACTTTCGGATCTTGGTAGATCTTCTTCATCTTCTTGGACACTTCATCATCATCTTCTTTTGCATAATAACTCTTTCTCTTTTCAAATTGTTTCCTTTACCATGATTTTCTCTATAAGGACATTTAGCAGCCATAATGACCAGCTTTTTCCACACTCAAAACATTTGAAGGGAAGCTTGCCTTTGAATCTTCAATGCCTAGTTGGAGCTTTCCACAAAAATTCGCTTCTTCTTCATCGGATATATAGGCATTTGGATTCTTTGACAACTTCCTTTTTCCTTTCCTTTTTGTAGATGCCTTAAAAACAGCTTCTCTTACTTGAGAAGGGCATCCTTGTCTCATTTCAAAAGCGATCGAGTACCATGTAATTGAGCAAATAGTAAGCGATTGCGGATCTTGCCTTTCTTGATAAGTGAAACTTTAGAGTCAAATTTTGAAGTCAAAGATCTTAAGACCTTTTCTACCAAGTAGTATACGGCCATGGTTTCACCCAAATTTCTCATCCGATTTATAATATCATCTAGACGAAGAAAGAAAGCTGGCCAGCACTTTCATCACTATGCATCTTCAAATTTTCATATTCAATTCTAAGAGTACGGAAGTTTTACTTTTGTATCTCTTCATGCTTAGAATGATTTTGTCCATATGTCTTTTGCCGAATGTAGTTGCATCACTTCAGCAAATTACGATTCGGACATTAACACGATAAATTCTTGCTTTGGCATTGATTTCATACTTCTTTCTTTAAATTTGCATCGGTAGAATTTTACTTAGGGTATTGATAACCTTCTTCCACGATTGCCCATACATACTTGCACCAAGACTTTGGATAACATGCGTACCTTCCAGAATATGGTGCTTCTATTGAATAGAGGTGGCTTTATAGACATTACTGTGCCCGACTTCTACACTAGACGGATCTCTCCTTTAAGCGATCAAACACACTGCAAGGACCCGCTCGATACCAATTGTTAGGAAAAATGCGAGAGAGAGTGAATCGGTATTACTTGCATAATCAATCCTTTTACTTTTCATTCCTTAAAAAACCCATCTGTGCTACTTGATAAACCCCGGCGCGTATATCACCTTGAATCCCCTTTATGAAACTAGCGTATACAGAGATTTAGATATGTCTAGATTAAATCTTCGCTTAAATCATTCCATCATGTATTCTTGAGATATTCAATAAGCGATAAGCAGTGCGAGTAAGAACGAATAAACCATCACACAAAGCATCACACATGAACACCGGGATTTTTAGGTAGAAACCCAAATCGGGAGAAAACCACGCTAGGTTGCTCGGCAGCACAATATTTTATTATAGAGAAAACATCTTACAACATATGTCTTGTATGAACCCAGTGACACGCGAGCACCCACAACGCTCGTTCACACAGACCTCTCCACAGGAAGGGAGCTACGACCCCACGACTCGTTTACCCGGCCTCTCCTGGGAGAGCTGCTACCCACGATCCTCGTTTGACTCACTGGAAGAGAACAACCACGGCAGAGAGCTACAACCTTCGGCACCACCTTGGACCACGTTTCATCGATTTTCACACTGGATCCAACCACTTCAATAGAACACAACTTGCGGTCAGACCGCAATTCATCATATTTCCGGACGGAACCCTTTCCATATTTTTAAGCACGAACATACATCATCAACAGATACATATCAACACAGTCGAGATAGCGAGAAACAGGCGAACGGAGATCAGATATTTCTTACCCCTTGCTTCATGAAGCCCCTAGTTGCATACGTGCTTTCCCTTCAACGATGTCGCGTGTATACGCGCCTAGATCCATACAAACCGGCGTATAACTAAGTGTATATTTTATTGCGCATACGCGCTTTCTCTTCAGTAATTTTGCGTATATACGCTTCTTCCTCGCGTTAAAATGACGTATAGATCTTCAATTATTATAGAGCGAGGATACTTCTTCAGATCGGATATTCGAGTTGATTGCCCTTTCACTTCAACCCAGAGATGTTCGCCTAGATGTTAAGCCTCATCATAGATCTAAGCCTTCCATAAGCGGATCTAGTAGATACATTCAGATCTAGATCCTTTTCTTCATCGTTGGTGCATCATCAATCAGATTTATCTTCAAGTGTAACCCTTTCATTGAGATCTACTTCGAGGAAAGTATTCATTCAAGCTCGGACATCTTGCACCCACTCTCCCTTTTTGCACAATGAATTTCTTCTCCTTTTATATGATTACCCTTTGTCGATACCATGAGCCCCTTTTTCCAACCTGCATGGACCATGATACCATAAGCCCAAAAACTAGCAGGCGGGGTCAATTAGGCGGATCATTACCCAATACAATGGATTAATACCATAGTGGTACACACGGTTTTTTACCTTTGGCCATTTTGCCCATACGTGACTTGAAACGTTAACATTTTTTCAGTATCTTTGACTTCCACTAGGCCCAATCCGCGTATACCAGAGGTATACTCTTTTTCAACATAGATTTAGCACTTGTTGACTTCTTTCTTCACGCATACGTACACTGCCTATTTGATACATCAAATTTACTTCATCAAGAACATATTCTATCAATCACAACTTCATCACAGTGAGTTGTCATTCAATGACAACATAGCATCATCTTGCTAACTAGCATCATATATGGGACTACATCGATTGCAGACCATCCAAGTCGAGCATAACTTCATCGAGTGTGTGCCATCGAGGACAACACATGTCAAACTGTCACATGTCTTCATCTTCATTCGTGGGTTGCCATCAAGGACAGCACTACGCATCTATTTCAGCATTGCATACCTGCCTTTCCCTCAATCCCCAATTCTCCGACCTTTGTAGTAGCAAATTTTACTAACAAATCATCGCCATTACCAATAGATAAATGAAACCTTCTTACTAAACAATCTCGTATTAGCATAATGAGAAAAATCTAGAGAACAAGCTTACCCGAGATTCAAAATTGTGTGTAGCTAGTACTAATGATGATTTATTTTAGCATCCACTAGGTTTCACCCTATAAGTGATGAATAGTCACACTACGCCATGGAGTCACTATGATGTCTTGGTGCGAAATTTTGAGCCCCACAATGCGAAATTCCAATTCAAGAAATATATAGTTTCAATCAAGATGCCCAATTTTTGTAATCCTGCGGTCAATGCTATTGTTGTTGTTGAAGGGAAAATGATGTTTTGGAAGAAGCCACGAGAAAACTGTGTAATGCAATGTGTGCGAGGCATATATCTTACATGCAGCCCATGGTCATATCAATAAAACACAAAATCTTTCGGGGTTTTCTTCTGATTCCCTAGCCAATTAAATGATTAAAATTGCACTCTTAGAAGTCAATAATATCCTTATTTTTATCATTAGGGTTCATTTGCGATAAAAAATATTTTGGGAAAAAAGCTGACCGAAAGGAATTTCGAGTGATAAAATAGGATTCTCTCCTCCATTGGGATGATTACACTCATTTACGAAGGCCTTACCCGACTTTTGAATTCGAAGCCCTTAGAGCAATTACCGATAAATTTTTTGTGGATTGTTGTGAATTTAGGGATTTTTCTTGCCATTACTTCATGAGTATAGGACAGGATTCTAACTTGGATTCCACCACATGTTGAGATATTGTCAGACAATGAGTCCTTCCTTCTTGGAGAGCAGCAACAACAAAGAAGAAATGTATTATCAGTTAAACAGTATTATTTCTTCTCTCTTGTTGTCTCTATTTTCTTGCTCGTTGCAAATTAAGAAATGGGTTGATTCCATTGAATGATGATGATGATGATGAAGTTCTCATACAGTCTTTATACAATTTTCTTCATTTTAAACTCTAGACTGACAACCCACAGACTGGCTGCCACACAAGGTCAGATCCATCTTTCCCATACCACAGCGTGGGGGTTTCAAGAAAGAAATCGTTCATTGTCCATCAGTGACCTCTCTATGAGACCCTGTTGATTTTATATACTGGAAGTAATAAAAAATTTAGGTTATGATACTTATATTCTTCTCTTGAGCTTTCTGTGACACAGAACGTTGTAACTTGGGCAGTGCTGGGACAACTACTCCCCTACTACTAGCCTACCTGGTCTCTCTTGATATGCTTGGTGGCAAATTTCTACCCTCGATGAGACAGACATTGGATCAGATGTTAGCAAAGGGAAACCTGATATTACTCAATTCTGACATAGTTCTATGAATTCTGTCATTAGTGCTGCAGATTCTACTAGTGAATGAAATGGGCAGTACACATATGAAAAATAGCTAAATTAACAAACAGTCGCCTATATTTTCGGCGGCAATAAATTTCTGTTTATTAATGGATATACCACTCAAGATATACACAGAGAGGTATGATACCTCGCCTAACATTCCTATATGATGGAACCCTCACACACAATTTCTGCTATTAATTGTAACAACAGAACTCTCACCAAGAGACATACCATAACTAAATAACTATCTTTCTTTAATACAAGATTTGAAAGATGTTTTAATTTTCTTTATACAAATCTAGGTTTCGGATTATAAACGATGCATTTTAAGTTATTTTCAAATAATGGCTTTTATATTATTTTATTAATTTATGACAATTAAACTCTTATTATTCGTGAATATTCATCATTACTCTCCTTTATTAATTTGAAAGTTAATGATATTATTGACATATTTGGAGATGAATTTTTATTTCAACTCACATCTGATACTCATGGTCATAAAATATGATTAATTGATTATAATAAAGTTAAAGTTCCGCAAGCTATATAACATTACTAAATTTCTTCACTATTTTATCTATCTGTCCCTTGTCATGACTGTATTGTTGACTGTTACATTCAACATTTAGTACATATAGTATGATTTAATAAATCAAAGGACTATGATTATCTATGTTTAATGTAAGTTAGATATCATACAATACATGGAGTGTTATGGATATGAATTTCAAGTATAATTAATCTATGAATTTGCTACTATTGCCATTATGAGGTGTATTCAATGGCATTTATTAGCTGATCTTGAAAGAGGCTTTGTAGAATTTGTATTTACTATAAGTTATTTAAATTTAAGTGTATAAAACTAAATAGAATTTTAGTAGGAAGTTTGAATTATATGTGAATATAATGTGTGTCTCTTATTTATTGAACATTTCAATGTGTGTGATTTAGCCTAAGCCATTGCATTATCAATGTAAAGTCCAAACTTGGCCTACCTATCCTTCTTCTTATGATTATTTTGGAACATGATCATGGTACTTCCTCACGTCACATGGCTACATGCTAGTCTCATTGGTTCACCTTCAACTCACCGTTCCTTCTATATCTTCATTGGAACCCAGCACCAGAACTCACTAGACAACGTTAAGCCATTTTTGTACTAGTGATTCGCAAAAAAAATTATATATACATATTATATTATTAATAAAAATCACCTTCCATTTTTCCTATGTATCATGGGGATTAGCCCATTTATTATACATATAAATTTAGGGGTTCTTAAAATTTTCCTTGGATTACGTGTTTGGCTCTGCACGTAGGTGGACTCCTCCACTCCATGAACTCCTCTATGGTTGATCCACATCTCGAAGGTTCATCTTTGAACGGCCAGGTTCCCTCCTCACTACATGCAAGTCTACCTCCCTCTCAAGCATAGCTCGTGCAACACCCACGATCGTTATGTTCTTCCTCTCAGTGACCCCATTCCTTGTGGGTTATGGGCGCTATGAGTTCTCTTTATATTCCTTCTTTGCTACGAAGTATTTAAATTCTCACCTAGATATATTCACCACCATTATCACTCCACGAGTCTTCACTTCTTCCCAGATCCCTTCTCCACCAGTAACAAACTCAAAAAAATTTGAGAATGTTTCGCTCTTGTGCATGAAGAGAAGATCCAGCATCTACAAGAATAGTCATCAAGCAAAAATAACATAATACCTATGTTTTGTTGAAACAACGAAAGTTCCACACACGTTTGTGAATTCTCAAGGATCTTGAAACACGGTTCTCCTTCTCATGAGTGGTCTTCACAAACTTACCCATAGTACATCCCTTGCTGCCCGGTTATTTGTCTGGTACATAGGAGGGCTAGTAGAAATCTGGCACCAAAATATTCAAGGCACCATGGTGAAGATGGCCCAATCTCTTGTGCCATAATTCACCCTCATCCTGACTCACCACTTCTTACCTTTTCCCATCATTGTAGTGCATCCATCTACCTCTAGCTTGTAGAGATTCTTAACTGAATCCTATCCTCTTGGTTGACTTGTTGTTTATGTCGCGGAAATATTTTCCATCACCGAAAACAACGTCATAATCTCTGTCTTCCAACATTGCGACCGAGACCAAGTTCTTCTTGAGACCTAGAACATGCATAAAATCTTTCAAAAAAATGGATTACGACTCCCTCTCAAGGTAATGGTCCCCGATGTGATGCCACTATCAGCCATCGTCCCCCATCTCTATATGCATTTGGAGGTCTTTCCCCTCAAGATCACTAAACAAGCCTTGTCTCCATCATATGGAAAGATGCACCACTATCAAGATACCATGCCAATCCCGTGACTTGAAGCAAATGCGATTAAGGAGAATTCGAAGTTCAAATTGCGAGGCTAAGGCCTCGAATTTCTTGCCAGCTCTAGCAACCTTATTTTTCTTCTTCTTCGTAGGCGATTAGTGGCTTGAGAAATGCCCATGTTTGTGATAGTGCTCTTCACCTTGAACAAATTCTTCTTCTTGCCTTTAGCCTGGATGGATGGGATTTCTTCCCCTTCCCTTTCCTTGCTTTGGCAGCAATACAATTCTCTTCATCTTCATTCTTCGATGAAGAGCCATCCCTAGTACTGCCTTATCTCCCTCTTTGCCTGATATCTAGACCAGAATGGCTCAAACTGTAGTTTTCTCCCGTCCATTGACAAACTCTTCGTAGTTATGCCAACTCTTGAAGCCAAAAGGAGAGCCAAGCTCTGAAGTCATCATCATCCATGATAGTCTACACTTCCCAGTTCTGTCCTACGGTGGACAAACTTAGGTGAGATATTTTGGAATGCGTAGGCTCTTCTCCATTTTTATTTTTCTAAGATTATCTTTCAGACGCCAACTTCCTCGGGTGTACTGCTTTGGAAAAGATGCAATCAAACCTTCCACATTGCAAATGGAGTGAAGAAAACTCCCATGAAGAAATTTGCTTGGACACAATATGGTCCTTCACACATTACATGAGAATTCGTCTTGTCTTTTCTACCTTCTTTTGCCATGCGTCAATCCTCTTTACTTGACATCTAGAACCCGGGCTTAGGAACATCGCTATCGATTGAACTCCTTCGATTATTATCTTCCAACACCGCCTCCATCCTATCCTTCAGGCTATGTATAAAATTTGCCCTCGAGTCTCAATCGCAACCCATTGAAATACATTTCAATGTATACTCAACTGTCGCACCAAAAAATTTCTACGACAAATTCGAATTGTCCACCCATTACAAACTCAATAATTCTTCACAATTGCAATCTTAAAGAATTAACGATTAACCCATTAACAGAAGTAAGTAACTAATGTACATGTATATATCTATATTCTCCCCGATCTAACAATATTTATCTTCTTTCTAAATACATAATCCTTAATTTGTTAATCTTTTTGCAAAAAATTTAAACTCAATTGCAAACCCATGACAGAAAATAAAAAAATCACAAATAACACGATTGTTTAACGGGAAATCCTGAGCTAAAAACCCCAACTATCATATATTATGTATTATGGATATCATATAACAATATCATACAAAGCTTAGTACATCGAAGCTCTCGGCCACAATACAATCGTCACACTATCATGAAGAAATCTGCAAATCCATGCATGATTTCTTGCCACGGACAGCACTCCAGCCTTGCCTGTCTTGGTAGACATATGAATGAATTCGAATTGGCCTTTCCTTGGCTGATACCCTCATTGGCAACTCCGATGTGTGTGTGATGTAATCAATGCATCACTATAGTCACAAAAAGTAGTCCATCTCACCCTTTACCTCTCCTTGGGTCTCCACTTGGAATTGACATGCCTTGTAGTTAGCTTCACTGTATTTGTTCGATTGATTAATAAAGGCTATTATTTGTGAAAGATTAATTAACTAGTAATTCACTCCACTCTCACTAGTGTATCATTGATTAGACTAGATACAACTAGCTCAATTTTAACTCAATAGCGAGTTAGCGAATAACAACTCCATGAACTACTCTTCCAACTCTTGTCATAGCTTTGCCACTTGATTCCTAGCTGAGTCCTCCATGAATGAACCACCGGTAAGCCCTAGGAATTGTGTAATTCCTTGACCTGATTTCGAAATGCGTATGCGAAATAAAGTGCTCCCGAGAGAATAAGTTGATATTTAAATTCCGGTGTATTAAGGGCTAATAATAATCGACACATCTATTTTTAGATCGACAATCTATAAATAAATTCGCCCAATATTATAAAAATATAATTTCATCACGTACACCAACACGCAACCATCCACAAATAACATCACACGCAACTTGAAATATGATCCTACATGTCTAAAAATAGACTTACACCTAAAAATAGCCTACGGGCCGACTTAGTGAAGATGTTGATTTCACTAAGCTTCATCATCTTGTTGAATCTCAACATGCCTACATGTAAACAAGGAGCTCTAGTGCATTACATGTTAACCACCTTACTTAGATTAACACGAGAGAAAATAATAAAAATGCGTCAGAGTGTTAGTTTTGTAGCATAAACGCCTCGTGCAAACAAGAGACCACCATACGGTGCTCTCTGTCAACTAGGAAGACAGTGGTGCATTATATGTTACATGGTGCACCGATTAACCTAATAAATAAATTTACAGGAAATAGCACGTTTGTAGTGCACCACTAATGAAATAGAGCCTTTGGTACTATTTTATATAGTGCTAACTTACTAATATTTTTAATTTTTTATTACACAATTTCATGGTGCGCTTGGATAATGCAGCGCATCGGTGTGCTAGGTTACGCAAGGCGCACCAATAAAAATAAAAATAAACTTTTTTTCAAAAAATTCATGAAATGGCCGACATGGATTTGGATAAAATTTATACAAAGTTGTCTAATTAGATTTGGATGTCAATCTAAAATGTCGCTAATTGAAATCAGAGCGGGGGAAAAGGGCAGAAACAAAAAAGAATGAAGGGTTTAGGGAAAAAATGGAATACGAAAATGAAAAAAGAAATTGAAATCTTACTAGTAAAAAACTGCAGAAAAAGTAAAAAAAATAATCAAATTTAATCACGAGATCATTTGAAATTCTATGCTGAGTTTGAATCACTAGAGGTTTGGAATTTTGATTGTCGAATACTTAAGCTACTCAGTACTCGTGCTCTCTTGGTCCGGAGTATGTCTACGCAAATCTCTGGCTGAAATTTTTTGCAAAAATAGTGAAAGACATGTAGAAAAGTGTTTAGTATTTAAAGAATTTTTTATGAAAATTAGATTTTCGAAAATATTTTGCCACCCATTTTTCAATTTTAGTCTTAAAAGAAAAATAGAGTTGCATTTTTTATTTGCGGTTATTCGTCACACCCGATTGTGTCATAGCACATATAGGTGTGTCCATTGGTAACATAGCCTTGGAATGAGGATTATATGTACAATAACACCGATTCTTGATTAAAAGACATAGAAATTACTTTTAAGTGTGTACACCAAAATTTAGTGAACTCCAACCAAAGAAATTGAGAATTAGAATTTTTTATTCTTGATGGAAATATGTAATTAGAATTAAATTTTGTTTATTCTTGAGAATTAGAATCGAATTAGAATTGAGAATTAGAATTGGATAAATTCTTGATGGAAATAACTATTCTTCCACGATGCATTTTGTTTATTGCGGGAGAGATCCCCGTAGTTATATTGGACATAATGCAAGGTGGGGCATGTGAATGTACAATACTACGGGGGACCAAGTGGAGAAGATTGCTGGCACGTATGAGCCACGTGCTATGCTAATACATGGACGGTTTTCACAAATGGTTGGGAAAAGTTTGTTTGTGAGTTTATTGAAGTTGGAGATATTTAGTTTTTTAGACATGTTGGAAATGTACATTTTTACGTGAAAATATTTGGGTCGTTTCTTTTTCAAAACTACACATCTTCTTCTTTCAAAAATAACAGACAACACAACACTGCAACAAGAGAAAAGGTGCCAACGGGAGCCTCTTACATGCATATCTATTTCGACATGTATATCTATTGCTTCTATTGAGGTCTGAAGGAATTGATTATGGCAGTCCTATACAGTAGAAATGCGCGAATTTTCTTTGGTTCTCTGATAGGGTGTGATTACTAGCAGTCTGATTGTAAGCCCCCTCAACCCTCATTAGAATTACGAGAATATGGATAAAACTCGTAGAAATTCCTATCATTTGCATAAAATGCCTCGAAACAAAGAATGGAGTGTTTTCTTTTTTGAAATTTGTGTGTTATTATGGTAGAAGAAATTATTCTTTCTATTTTGTGCTAATATGGTAAAGAAATGGAATAGTGCTCAAGTATATGACAACGATCTTCAATCATATTCCTCCAAAATATATGGGTTAACATTTAAATGCATAGCTCTGAATTCGGTCATATCAACTTTGCTAAATTGCTTGAAATATATCTGTGAGTGTCTGTCCTCTGCAATCTCATGAACCCATAAACCCCACAAAAAAAATCTCAAAAACCTTTTAATAAAGTGAAAAATAGTCCAAAAATGTGTCTATTGCATTCTTGACACTCGAGTTCATACAAAATATGTTCATGGAATTAGCATCCATAAGAGGCAACACAATAGTAATATACTCGAATTCTTCTAAAATATGTTCAATGGAATTAGTACATGTGAAATGGTACATGTATTATTTCAACAATATTTATACGTTTTAAGATGGGTTTATAAAGAGGACTTATTACCTTATACCTTATAAGACTCTTTTTTCGAAACATTATAATATGTATTTTGAATTAATGTTAAAATCAATATTTCACTTGACAATTTGTAATTATGTTGATCTCAATAAAAATGATGTCTTGTATAAAGTGGTATGTAAGATCATAACAAATAATGATATTCACAATTCATGAATTTATTTGCATTATTTTCTAAACTTTAGTATGTTACAAAAAATTCATATTATTCTAGATTTATTATTTTACAATTATTTACAAATTTACAAATTTAAAAAATTTAATAAAATAATTTCACATTAATACAATTAAAATTTTACAAATATTTTACAAATTAGAATTAGAATTAGAATTAAATTACAAGTTTACAATTTCACATACAACTACAATTAGAATTACAAATACAATTTTAGAATTTTACATATAATTAAAATTTTACAATTACAATCATTTCACAATAATACAATTAAAATTTTACAAATATTTTACAATTACAACTTGTGTGTTACAATTACAATTTTTAAATTTTACATATATACAATTACAATTACAATCATTCTGATAAATTCAAATATTACAATTAAAAATTAAAATTTTACAAATATTTTTTTCTTTCTAAATAAGACTAATTCTATTATGTATAAAATGTATTACAAGCGCCTGACATCATCTATATGTGAACGCTTGGGCTTGATAAACATGCTAAACGGAGAAGTACGTTTGCTTGAGAAGGGAAGCCCGATCTGTGAAATCGGTTAGCCACCCATGGAAGGAAATAGGCCTATAATTTAAACATGGGTACTTAACAACGAAAGAAACTAAGATTAACAAGCGACCTTCCCGAGTTGCGCTATGAGACAAGAGACAAAAAAATCACACAGCGAGTTGAGCAAAAAATAAAAAGGAGCTGTGTCTTGAGATTATTGCGATCATTCGTTGGAAGATTGAGTTCTTCCACCACTCTGCTTGAAAATTCATCTACCCGGTCATTCGGGTCACCTTGGAGAGCACCACTGGTCTTGTGTCTTCATCCATCCACTGCGGAGTGTACGCACCATGGTTGGTTGTACACAGAGATGGGCCAGAGCATTTGGGAGGGCTAGAGAGCGGAGGGGGCATAGGAGAGGCTCAGGGAAGGGAGATAGGTAGAGGTGCCTTCTTCTTTCTTGTCTTTGTTATGCAGGCAATGACCACGGTATGATCATGAGAACATTTGAAGTGGGCTCGGCACGTAAGAGCGAGTGGGAGGGCGATCGGGTCTATAGGAGGTGGAGGGAAGATCAGCAATGTGAGGGTCGAGCGGGGAGGGGGTGGAATTAGGCCAGGCAAAGCCTTAGAAGCACGGTGACACCTACAGCCTCTATCATGCCTTATCCCCTAAATGCCAGGCTTCGTCTCTTGACGAAGAAGACCCGAAACCGAGTTTGGAGAGGGGTCTTTGCCTTGAAGCCCATCCTCGGTGGGCCGCCTGCTCAACGTTACGTGATGAATGCGTGGCATGGTTGAAGGGGTGAGGAGGACAAGAGTGATGAGGAGAGCGAGTAGGAGGGCTAAAAACCTTGTGAGAGAGAATTAGCGAGAGAGAGACGCCGGTATCCCAGAGGAGGAGAACTGTCCATCACTTGTAGATCATTGTTCAAGTCAGAGAGGAGGATTGAATCGGCAGTAGAGAGACTCTGCCGAAAAATGCTTGCTAAGAGGTCACTGATTCAAAACGGGCTAACAAAGTGAAACAACAACTTGTAGAGTGCAAGTGTAGGGTTAACGAAGTCACGAGGGCAAGCGCTATTTAAAAAAGGGCAGTATACTACTTTCAACGTAGGCGAACCATCTGGAATGGACGCCATTGCCAATTTAATGCCCATGGCGGTGTAAAGATAATACCTTATTTGGATTAATGACGTTGCGGGCGTTTGTTTAATGAACTCGTTAATGCCTACCTGAAACCTCTTTGGGAGCGCGCGGGGGGTCGGCATCCCATCATACAGCGGTCACCCGCATCAGGGCTATCCTTATGCACCGGTATAGTGCGGTTTTGAATCATTTCACTATCATGGATAATATTGAGAGGGCCATGAATGAGTGTATTGGTACTATCTTGCTCCAAAATTGGCCAAGAGATGCGCAACTGTGCCTTTCGTTTAACATGAGTAAACAAGATTGCCACATTTTGTTGTTTAACCGGTTATTGTATCGATCGATCCTACAGATTAAGCATGTTGTTTGCGCCTTTGTTGTGTTGGTACTTGAGAGGATTTGATTGACCATATTAATGAGTATCTAGAATATCCTTCTATAATGATGGGGAAAATTTGTAGTGATTAATGAAATTTGAGCCCTTGCCCGAGCCCTTCTAAGTCAGTAGAGTTATTGGTATCCCATCCAATATTTTCATAGTATATGACTTTAACGTTTCTCCCTGACAAAGTCTCTAGAAATGCCTCCTGCTTGACTTGCAGGAGTTTCCTCCCAGAAGCTCCATCAATTTAATTTGAATAACCCGGGGAGGGGAGGAGACCATTTCGGGGGAGTTTCGGGGCGGACCTATTTCTAAGGGTAGTTATTGGCTTAATGTTGAGATTCCGGTTAAAAGCGGATGGCGATTTCTTTAAGTTTGCTTGGGAAGTCGTCGTCTTGCTTAAGAATTGGAGAAGCGAGGGATTCCCTAAAGGTTATGGAAAATGATGTCCCAAATTGAATCAGAGAAAGGGGATTGATTTTTGAAGATGCGTTTATTTCATTTCTCCCTGAGACCGAAGAATTCCAAGAGGAGGTTTGCCATAGGGTGTTGAGAAGGGAGGAATTGTAAGGGCGTTAGGCCAGTTCCGGAAGGATGGTGATGTCTCAGGAGGTTTTTTGACGCTCTGGCGGTTACTACCCCGCCAAGTATTGGCGAGAGGAAATTCGGCATGAGATGTTGAACTCTTCATTACTTCGGTGCAATTGGGACATTTGGAAGGTCCTGAAGCCTCTTTTGATTACATTATCCCATGTGAGGATTCGTTTTGTGAGAAGCCAAAGGAAAGTAGAGATCTTTGGCCATATGACAGGGCCCATATGATTTCCGAGAGGATCCATGGAAAGAGGCATGGGGTGCATTAGAGAATATAAGCTTCCTTCGTAGAGAAACATACCTTTTGTTGTATGTCCCCATGCGAGAATGTCGGGGTCCTCAAGATACCTAATTTTCCTTCTTTGAAGTTCCAAGGCGGGGCTTCCCCGTCGAGCCGGCAGAGGAGCTATAGGATGAAGTTTCCATACCTGAACCCGGCCCATTGAAGGCGGCAGTGTGAGGATCTTGTCTTCCATTGTCGCGTTGTTGTTGCCGAAATTGGTATGAAGAAGGTCTCGAGAAGCTGGGGATTTTGTTGCCACTCATGCCCAAAACCTAGCGGGAATTGCCATTGCGGATCTCCCCAGCGTGTTGTTGTATGAAGGCGAATAGTCTTGCTTTGCGCATTCCATACCCGAGAGAACCTATGCTTTACGGGTGAAAGTCTTATTAAATCTTCGGGAGATCTATTATTGGCATATTTTGTTGTCCACAATTTAGCCCCGGGGCACATTAGTAGTTTGAAATCCACTTCCACCATATACGTGCCCCCATGACTTCATTGTTGTGTATGGGGTTTACACGAGACCAAGACCTCCTGTGTCCTTAGGCATGCAAGCAGTGTTCCAATTAACCAAAGGCCCATTTTCTATTACGCAGAGAAGATCCCGAGAGGAAATTCCTTTGCGGGGATTTAATGCGATTTAAGAACCCATTTAGGGGGCAGCTAGCCTGTGAAGAAAAGAGATAGAGAGGCATGGATTGTAGCACGGCTTTGATAAGAGTGAGTCTGGCGGCCATGTTGAGGGCTACGAAGGTCAGGGAGGAAAGCTAGGGTCGAGTTTATCAGAGAAGGTTCCAAGAGGCATTTTGGACGGACTGAGAGTCAATGAGAGGGCACCCGGGTATTTGTCTAGGAGGGAGGCAATGGAAAATCCAAGGATACGGGCAATACTAGCTTGAGTAAAGGGAGGCGTGTGAAGAAAGTTGTAGAGATTTGGAGTCATTAATGGAATGAAGTGTGGGGAAAAAAGTTTTAAGAATGGCTTTGAAAGAAGCGAGCTTCTTGGACAGAAGGGTGGCCGAAGAGCATATTATCATCCACGAATTGTTGGTGGGCGGTGGAAGGGACACCATGAAGGAGATACCTTTCTGGAAGATGGGTTTGACCCCGTTATGAATTAATTTGCCCAATCCTTCATCCATAAGGACAAAAAGGAAAGGAGAAGGTCTCCTTGTCTAATACCCCTGGAGGAGAGAAAGGGGGAGGGGATCCCATTAACGAGGAAGAGAAAAGGTGGAAGAAATAGGTTCATTATCCATCTTATCCACGTTTGGTCGAAGCCAAAAGCGCTAAGAACTTCTTGAATGTAGTTCCAATTCAATCTGTCAAAAGCCTTAGAGAGATCGATTTTGAGGAGCATACCTGGCTTCTTGAAAATTTTGAGTGTATGATCTCATGAGTTAAAATGATGCCATCCAATATTTGTCGTCCTTCCACATAGCTTGTCTTCTTAGGCGAGATGAGAAGCAACGGGAGAGGCTTAAGCTTTTGTTGGCTACAACTTTGGAGATAACCTTGTATATCACATTGCAAAGACATTATTTGAATTTTACGCTTGCTTGGTTGTTCCTCTTTAGGAATCGGCGTGATGAAGGTGGCATTGGGAAGGGCAGTATGGTTCTATATTCCTCAAAGAAATTTTGCCCGGGTCGTGTTTGATCGGATCCGGAAGTGATGAAAAAAGTTTGAGGTAAAACCATGCGGCCTGGTGCCTTGCCATCCTTGAGCTTGTGCCATAGTGAAATCCACTTCTGAGTGAAATTTAGACACAATAGCATTCTATTATTCTCATCGAGTGATCAAGTTAGGGTATGCGTGATTTGGTCTATAGCCCTGTTTGTCTGATGACCGAGGCTCTTGTTGGATGCCTTTGAAATAATCTAAGAGCTCCTTTTCGCTCTTCTTCTCCATTCGTTCCCCTTAATGATTGGTGATATGAGTGATGCGACTTTGCATTCTTCTTTGAATAGTGTAGTTATGAAAAGAATTTGGTATTTCTTTCTCCTCCTTCAACCAACGTATTCTTGATTTCTACTTCCAAACTTATATGTTTGTATCTGTCTTCAGAAGCTACTTTTGTAGATCTTTTTCCTTAGCGGCAAGTTTCGATCTTCCTTTATTGATTATTTCTGTTGAACTTCAGCCATTTTCACGCTCAGGACCTTTTCTCATGAAAATATGTTTCAAAGGCTTGTCTGATTCTAGTTTTTGATGTGCATCTTGAGGTTTTTGAGTTTGTTGAAATTGATACATTTTAGATCCTTTTGATGGGAGAGCGTAACTTTCCACACAACATGAACCATTTCCTTAAAGGTTGGATGCATGAAGCCAAAAACCAAATTTAAAGGTCGCTTTAGTTGTGACCCTATATCTCAAAGGAGAATAGGCCAATGGTCGATCCGGCTAAAGGAAGTATTGAGGGAACGTGATGTCTCCTCCTACATGGATGGCGTTATCCAAAATGAGGAATCAATCTAGCTTTGGAAACAATCTCTTGGTTTTCGGCTCTTTTGTTGATTTCAGTGAAATGCCGTTAAGAAGAGTCTATGAAACGGTGGAGTTGATGGAAGTTTTGAAATGGGAACATTAGAATTCGAAGTCTTGGCAATCCCTCCGATTTTCCTCCATTAATTTGGTGATCATATTGAAGTCTCCTACTATGATCCACATGGGATGTGTTCTATTGGAATTTAAAAGTTCCAAAGTATTTAATAGCTCCATCTTGACACGATCTTGAGGAAAATAGACGTTGGAGAGAGATGTCCATGTATGTTGGTCCCAATAGGATGGAAAGTTGCTTGAATAAGGTTATCTGCGGCCGCATGGAAATGCAGTTAACATTATATTTTGAGTATCCCGGGCAATTGCTAGTCCTCCTAAGTAGCACGAAGTATCCTTTATACCGGCTATTCTTCAGGCCAAAGCCTTTGATAAGATTGAGCCTAGCATTTCTTGTTGCATTTAGTTTCTGTAGAAGAGGATTTGAGGATTTTCTTCTAAAATCATGTTCTTAATCTGTCTATACTTTCAGGGCTATTAGGCCCTCTCATTCCCTTGAGAATAACTTCATGGTGAGCTACTGTGAGCGGTTTAAAGCTGCTGATTAGCAGGATAAACGCCACAGATCCACCAATATCTCTCCCGGAAAGCGATGGTGTATTTGCCAATACGGTTTCGACCTCGCTTCTTGGTTTCTTTTATAACTCAGAGCGTCCCAATGGCTTCTGGATGAATGCTAGTTTCTTCTACTTAGTTGAACCTTAGATAATTTGCTTCAAACGGTCAAATCTATTTGGGATTGATTTTATCAAATTATTTTCATCTATGACGTCTTCTAAACCCAATAGATCCAATTCTTCAAGATCAAAGCCTTCGAGTCTTCGTCCATGAGGGTGGCTTGACTATTTTCTAGAGCTTCCTTATTGGCATGGCTAGAGCCAGAATGCAGCCATCCGGAGGAATCCATGAGGTATGGTTCCGGGTCACTTGCTTTTTTAGAAGGAGAAGTTAGTACACGAGGGAGTATCAGCACTAGCCTACGGTTGGGAAGTTGCAAGGGTTTGAGGTTAGGCGAGATTCAAAGGGTTGGTGGAAGGGGTGGAGGGATGGAGGGAGGGTTGGACGGACTCATTTTGAGGGTCACGGCGAGGATGGAGAAAATTTGTTCTTTGGTGGAGGGTGTATTGGCAAGAGAGCTAGAGGTTTTCACCGAGAGGATTTCTTGGAGTTTTCTCCTTCGAGTGAGCACTGATAAACCCATACTGCTTCCGTATTGTCTTCGGCTTCTTTAATTTGAGATTGAGAGTTAAGGAAATCTGCGAATAGATGTCCATAGGCATGGCATCTCTGTGACAAAAATAGGTTGTGTTCGTAAATCTAAGAGGTTACCTTGTCATTAAAATCATGTTGAAATAAACTTACCGCGTACGGTAGAGCTTTTATCCAAATCCATGTGAACACATATTCTTGCATAGGATGTGTATCTTCGAAGCTTGGTCTCCTTGACTATCTTTATGAACTCTCCTAGGCCTCTTCCAATCCCTCACTCAAGTGACTCCTCGTCCCAATATTCCGGCGAAAGTATATACGATCCCATACGGTACCCCAATTGAAGTTTTCATATACGGGTTGAATCTTTCGACCCGATTTCGAAGATGTAAGCACGCAGGGTGAAAAAATATGGGCCACCATCTATTGCCTTATTTTTTGTTCTTGATGCGGTTAAATATGGTACAGCGAAAAAGCCTTTCAGGACCTAGGCTAAAATGTGCCGCCCCAGGCTTCCATTTGGTAATCAACACGTAATGCTTTTGTGTGCCGTAATAAATTTTCCAATGAGGTGTGATCTCATATCTTGAATGCAGCATTTGTCATTGACTTGTAAATCAATTTGGGTCTATACGGAGCTATTGTTGTGTGGAAAAGTAATAATTTGCCACGTCTAGTTTAGCTTCTCGGTGGTAAATACCGAGGCCTTGGCCATCCTCTAACACTATCTGTTTACCATTTCTTCGTTTTGGTGTCCCATCAAGTTGTCCATTTCGGGGGGGCTGTTGCCCCCCGTTGCAATCTTTGTTTGTGAAACCGCTCCACATGCTTGTGTGACCTTAAAACACAACACAACATTTTGAAATTAAAACTGGGGTTTATGACCAAGGGGTAAACCTAGCGAGCTCATCACAACGCCTAATTAAATTGGTGTTTTAAAATTTAAATTTTAAATATTTTACATACAATTACAATTTTACAATTTGTCAATATATACATTTACAATTAAAATTACAATTACAATCATTTCACAATAAATTAAATATTACAATTACAATTAAAATTTTACAAATATTTTACATACAATTACGGTTAAAATTACAATTACAATTACAAATACAAATACAATTTTACATACAATTAGAATTAAAATTTCAATTACAATCACAACATAATATTTAATAAATATCATGGTTATTTAATATTAAATTAATTAATAAACATCACGATCATGATAACCATCATACAAACATCATATTCGACTAAAAAACACATTCAAATTCATTAACATCATCGTGATCATGATCATATAACAAAACACAATTAGCATTGTATAACATCATCACAACACAAACATCAAATATACATCTCATGTCAAATCACTGTTATCACATGCACATCTATCTACAAGCTGCACATTAAATGAACATATCTAACATGACCTAACAATATACACATCATGACGATCACCAACATGTAAATTAAGTACAACAACAACATGAACATAAAATACATGGACCATATATATATATATATATATCTGAATAATGTCAAAAATATACAACTGTAATATAAATGTCATGGATCAGTTGGTGGTACATCATCAATAGCAGTACTAGTCGAGGTCTGCTCAATCAACGGTGCAACCTCAACAAGCTGAGATACATGTTGATCATCACGTGCTTGCTGATCTAGTACTGGTGCCTCATGTTGATCAGGATTAACAGACGGCTGCTCATCATGATGACTCGACATGGTCAATGGTCCAACCCGCTCATGATCATGAGTACTACTAGATGCTGCAGGCTGCTAACTGGACGTGGCCGATTGTCCAGCTTGCTCTCCATGATGACTGCTACCCGATGCTAGTGGAGGTTGTTCATCTAGCGCAGCGCGAGGTGAATGATCATCAGATGATGCATTGCTGCTCGCAGACTGTCGATCACGTGCTGCGTCTCGACCACGCCTATAATGTGCAATGGTCCTCCTCAGTCATGTAACTAAGGTCTTAGCTCCTACGACATGCCGCACCAGGCTGTACATGTCATGCGGCATGCCTCTCCTCATATGTAACAGCCTATCATCCACCTGTTTGTCTCTCATAGTAGCGGGCCTAACTCCCGCCTCAACAATCAATGCAATGAGTTGGTCGCCTAACTCCATCCTGTATCTTCTATCAAGCCTACCGCACCTAGCAAAAGGCGGTACCAGTGCACCAGCAGGAGCAACTCTCTCTGCACCGGCCTCCTGATGATCCTCGGAATCTGGAATATCCTGATCATCATCAGGATCCACCCCTAGATCATGTGGTGGTGCTGGCATGTCCTCGCCATCAAAAGACCCAATGTCTGCAAAATATATACAAGTACACAAAAATAATTAGGCAATTTCATTACACAATTTAATAAAAACAAGTTAAAGACAACGTTAGAATAAATTTAAATAAAACAGTAATATTACCTCTATCATCGGGCAGCTCATCATCTGTGAAGAGGATGTTGGCACACCCTCACTAATCCAAACCAGCATAAGGACAGGGGACCATAATGAACGGATGCTCATTAACACTGGCTAGCAACTCCAGTGCATCATGTGATATCCTCGATGGAAACACAAACTCACCCCTCTTGTACATCATCTATCCCCACATGTGCTGCATCCGTGCCCTCGAACCTCGACCTACGAAATTTCTTCCGAAAAAAAAATGAGCCTTGTCTCTTGGAAACCTCTCAAAAAATAAACAAAATATCTGAAGCAAAAGGGAATTTGACCCTCCCTTGTGCATGAGCACAACATCTATCTAAGGCTGTACAAAACTGCCACAAAAAAATGGCAGACCACCTAACAAGTCATGGCTCCTGTACTAAAGAATCAACATAATATAGAAGCATGAAAATAATGAGTTTCCCATCATTGGTGTGTGTGAAATGGTCAAAATCAGAAGTGAGAGGCACCTCAACTCCTGACTACCAAATGCACCATTACGTAACTGACCTCCAAAGACCTCAAAATCTGAAGGAGACAGTATATTTGTGCTAATGTATCTCTGGGAGTACACCAACTGACTCCCTGCTTCATAGCCAACTGGAACCTTTGGGAACAAGGGAAAATCCACCCCTCTCCTTGATAGCCATGTAATGAAACATATGTCCTCATCAGTGGGTGCGTACAACTGGTTAGGACCAACCCAGAAAGCCTGTAGGTGGGCATTCCACTTGCGGATAAGATGTCTCAAAAACATACCATGGCCCTTTAGGGAAGTAGCCTCCTCATAGAACTTAAGGAAGCCTACCTGCCTTAGGAACCCCTAGATAGCTATTGTAATAGGGCGAGAGTACGCATCTCTCTCCCTCTCTCGTGTCTCCCACAGGCGAACCATGTTATACTGGTCCGCTTGTTGTTGTTGTTGTTCCCCCTCTTCTCTCCTTTCACGTCTCTGAATGATTGACATATTATATACAATTTTTTTATTAAATGAGACATGTATTTAGGAATATATATATATAATTTTTTGAGGAAAAAAAACAGCCGGTGTGCCACAAAAAATAGACATGCACCGGTACCGGTGCGTCTTTTTTTGTCACGCATCGGCGGTGGTGCACCAGAGAATTTTCAGCGCACCAACGGCGGTGCACCTGAAAATTTCCAGCGCACCGTTGACTATGGACAGTGTCGGGAGTGCGGTGCAATGACTAAAATCTACGCCTCGGGGCGTATAGTTCGATCAGCGCACCGACCTCCTGAAATCATTACATAGTCAATGATGCGGTCTTTTACCAGGCAGCACCGTTGACCCTGTCGAAATGCGGAATGCGATGCGCTGACAAAAATACCCGCCCTAGGGTGAATATTTAAGTCAACGCACCGCATTGCTGCTATTCCACATGGTCAACGGTGTGGCCGGCTAACCGACTGCACCGCATTTTTTTTTAAATTTTAAAATAACATGGTGCGCCTTCGGTACTGCCCCAGAACCAGTGCGGATACCGTTCACACCGGTTGCGGTGCGGCCTGTAAAGTGGCCTGTAAATTTACAGGTAGCACCGCGAATCGGTGCGAGCCGAATGGCTCGAGCGCATCGCGCGACAACTATTTTTTTTCTTTTAAATGGTTAATTTTAAGGTGATTTGAAATTCTAATATGCTTAATTATGGAAAAACAAGAAAAATACCTGTACATTTGGCCGTCGAGGAGGCATATTGGTTGTAGAATTTGCAAAAGAAAATTTGCCTATTGTTGTACAAAATTCAAGTTGTAGATTGGTGGATAATGCAGAGCAGCAGTGCGTGCAATGGGTGCAATGGGATCACCAATGTCAGGGCAGCTCAGACAAGGATAAATTGCACCAGTTCTTGAGAGCTCTGGAGCACTGAGAAAAGTGAAACATGTGGCTTTTTGGCCATATTTTTTTTTATTTAACCCTGTTCCGATGCGCGGGATTTTATAGCTACACCAGTGTAGTTTTTTAAGACCGCAGCGGGTGGTTTTTGTTTTGGCGCGGGGTTTTATGATGCACCGGTGCAGAATATTTGTAAAGCACCAGTGCGCTACAGTAATAAGGCGAACCAAGCGGGTGTGTACGGAGCGCACAGTGTCTAGTGTGCCAACGTTTTGTGCGCACCGGTGCTTTCTCTTGTTGAATGCACTGGTGAGGTTTAGGATGATAAGCGCACCGGATTAAAAACATCCACAAAAACCTCCACCTTCCAACCTCCTCTAGTAACCTCCGCTAGAAACGGATGTCTGAGGTATTTTTATAAAGTGTTCCTCAAAAACATCTGCTAGAGGGTCTTTTCCTTGTAGTGTTTGGTCTTTTACAAGTGGATTTCCGTCAAGGATAACACATGCAATCATATTGCCATCATTGAGTACTCCAAAGATAGGCATGCTTGCAAGATTCTGGATGACAGACACAGGGATGACAAATTTTGGGTGATGGATGATGTGATCTTCTACAATGATAGGATATAATTGGTGCGAGGATCTCATATTGAGGAGAGGATTATGTAGGCAACCCACGATTCCCCTCTTGCAAGACACTCGAGGTTCCTCAAGCCATATTGCGCCATCAGGGAGAGGTTCTCATGGCGGGGGATCAAGGGAGATGTGTTGAGGTACGTGCGGGAGTGCATGGACTATTAGAAAAGGTGGAGCTATCACATATCGTAGGTTTATTACAACCACTTCCCATTCTAGAGAGGAAGTGGGAGAGTGGGTCCATGGACTTTGTTACGAGGCTTCCAGCTGCACAGGGGCGAGATTGCATTTATGTTGTGGTTGATGAATTGACCAATTTTTCCCATTTATTCACCTTCTCATCGAAATCTTCAGGCTCTTAGGTGGCCGATTTATTCTTTGGAGAGGTCTTCCGATTACATGGTCTTCCCAAGACCATTATTAGTGACAGGGACAACAGATTTATGGGGGCTTTCTGTCAAGAGTTTTTCTAGTTGGTGGGGACACGGCTTACACCCAACACTAGCTATCACCCACAAACAAATGGGCAGACCGCGATAGTGAACAAGTGGTTGGAAGGGTACCTATGTAACTATGTGACAGGGCAGCAGAGGGTATGGGTAAAGTGGCTTCATCGATGAGATTTCAGCTACAATAGCACTTATGACAAGTCAATCAGTATGTCTCCTTTCCAAGCACTTTATGGATATGATGCACTCTCTTTTTCTGATATGATGTTTGGAGATAGCAGGACCCGAGGGCAAAGGGATTGGGTTCAAGAGATCCAGGAGATTCTTTGAGCTCTAAAGAACAACTTGCAGGTGGCTCAAAATCAACAAAAGATGTATGTTGATAAGCACAGGGTGGAGAGATAGTTTGAGGTAGGGGACATTGTCTACTTACGCTTGCATCCATATAGACAGTCTTCACTTAAGAAGAAAGGGGAGGAAAAGCTTTGACCCTGATTTTATGGGTTGTATAAGGTGATCAGGAGGGTTGGAGAGGCGGCTTATGAGTTGGAACTACCTTCAGAGAGTCGGATCCACAACATGTTCCATGTCTCATGCATGAAAAAGTCATTGGGGTAGCATGTTATAGGAGAAACTGAGTTTCCTCCCTTAGATGATGAGGGGAATTTAATTTTGACACCAAATTTCATATTGGAGACATGGGAGAGGAGATTTAAGAACCAGGTGATCAGATATCATTTGGTCAAATGGAAGGATTTGTCAGAGGAGGATGGTACATGGGAAAGTGAATAGTTTTTACAACATCTAGATTTGCAGTTTCTTGGGGAACATCCAGGAGGGGAGGACTATAATGTCTCTTCCTAAAAATATTCCTAAGGTGTTAGAACCAATTTTGTAATTTTTTTCATTTTTGGTCCAAGGAAAATTTTGTTGGAGAAACTTAGGAAAAAGTGGTTCAAAGATATTTTAGTGGAATGTGGGGGCCACTCACCCACAAATAATACACACCACTTGGTAAAGAATTTGATTTTCCTAAGTGAGGTCAAAGTCATAGGAGAGACCCACATGAGACTCAAGGCCAGCAAGCATAAATAGGAGGGAAGAAGCATCATTTCGGGCCTTTGAAATTTTGATAACTCATTTTTGCTTTGGCTCTTCAACTGAGCTACAAAGTGTTGCTTAGCATAAGAGTTTCCCAAGGAGTGAAGCTCATCCTTTCTTCTGTGGACCTTGAGTGCCACCCTAGGAAGGCTTTCATCTTCATTTGGATACCAGGAATGACACATCCTACAAGAATTACACTATTCTGGTGTAGTAGGGATGCAAAAGAAGAGGCCATGAAGTCTTAGAGGAGAAGTGGTGTCAGGATTTGAGGAAACAATGTTGTTGGGGTGTTTCTTGAACAATTTCCTAACTTGGGGAGTGGATTTTCAGCGTAAGGAGAGAACACATCCTTCAAAACGGATTTCTGGGATTAGGGATTGCGTCATCTCCTATAGGAATACGTAGTGATTTTTGTGGGTTGTTAAGAGAGAGCCTTGGCTGGAGGATTAAGGAGTTGGGTTGATGGCATTTTTGTTGGAAATTTATTTGGAGGGGATTCTAGCATTTTGGGAGCATAAATTGTCAGATTCAGCTACAGGTGTGGATTTCTAATTGTGGAGAAGGGTCAAGTTGTGGAAGGCCAAATTTTGAGGGTCAAAACTAGGGAGAACCCCTTCTGGGTTTTTCTTGATTTTTTGCAGGGATTTCACCCCTAATTATATAAAATTTTCTAGGTATTTTTGAGGGGCGAAATCAGGGTCTCAAGTTACCCAACAGTGCAGAAATATTGGGCCAACGTAGTTTTTCTAGAGAGAAACACTTCTACAACAGTTGAAAACTTTTGTACAACAGTTTGACACTTTTGTACTGATGATCACCTAAGGTTTGTTTATGCAAGCCTAGGTTCACTCCTTCCATTTCTCATTGTACTCCAACACTTACATTTATGTTTATGTATGTGTTCATTGAATATTTTTATGTGTTGAAATTGTTGCATGTCTTTTGTTATCGTTGTAAATTTGTAATAGGAATATTATAGTGTATTTATTTACATCTTGTTCCTATTCATTTTTTATTCAAATACTTGCTTAAATTATGGTGGGTATTAATTGACACTAAATATATTATTTAGTGAGTATAGAATATTTTCAAGGATTTTGATTTTAGTTGGTTTATGACTATCAAACTTAACAATGAAAAATCTAAAAAATACTTAACAATCATAGTATAAATATTGCCACTGCATCAAAAGATGAAGATGTTGTATAATTTTAATATTTTTTTTTTTTTTTTTTGGATAATAGTTTTTACAATGTTGTATATTGCAGTATGATGTAAAATGAAGATTATTTTGTGGAATTTTATTTCACGAGTTCATTTTTTTTTGTAGTTTATCACAATCAATAATCTACACATTTATTGTTGAAAATTGAGAAATAAATTTCTTGATAGATAGACATCAACTTAAGCCTATAATTAATATAATATTTAATTAATATTAATATTTAATATCTTCCCTCCAGTTTTTTCTGGTGTTCTCTTTTTTTTTCTTTTTTATTATTATTATTTATCGATGTATTTATTTATTCCTTTATTATTTATTTATTTATTCATTTATTTTTATTATTAGTATTATTTATTTTATTATTATTATTTTGTTATTTATTTATTTATATTTTATTTTATTTTATTTATTTATTTATATAATATGTTTTTTAATCATAAATATTATAATTTTAGATTATTATTAATTAAAAATATATAAATATTAAATTATATTCAAATCATTATATATATCTATCTATATATAGATAATATGACTCTTATTTGATTTTATTAAATTTTTTAGTTTAGTTAAACTAGTCATTATTTTATAATGATTAGTTGGAGCTTTCTTATCTATTTAAGTTGGGTCCTAGATCAGATTTCTCATCTTGTCTCGATAATGAATCACACTGTCTCATCTTGTAATGATGAACCACAGTGACTCATCTTGTAATGTGATTTTCACCGAAAAATTTTATACATAATTTAATATCTTCTTTTATAATTACGTTCAAAATGCAAGAAAAATATAAGTTGAAAATGCGAAAAGATGTTCTGTGGAACGTGAAATTCCAAGTCTGATCGCCATTTGAACCGGCCTTGTCCTTCCTAAATTGCCTCGCCTTTGTCGTTATGTGAATTATTTAAATCGCTTCATTTCAGTGAGCTTTGCCTCGGCCTTTGTCCTTACGCTAATTATTTACATCGCCTCTTCGGATGAGCTTCGTCTTTCTCTAAGTCAAATTTTTTTCTGGTGAACTTCGCCTCGGCCTTTGTCCTCACGTGAATTATTTACATCATTCTTCGAGTGAGCTTCTTCCCGTGAATTATTTAAATCGATTCAGTTTGGTGAGCTTCCTATTTCAGTGAAGTCAAAGTTTTACGCATTTTTTTCGAAAGACCTATATAATTAGAGCTTTCTTTCGTATTTTTATTGCATACAACCCATTGATCCCCATCGCTCTTGAAAATCGTTCGAATCTTTTAAAGCATCATAATTTAAAGACATCCATGTGCAATCGATCAGTACGCGTCAACCATTAGCGCAAACCAAAAACTCGTACATTGTCGTGATAATGATCAGTGGTTTCATTTTGCTGCATCTCACAGCGTGAAAAATATGTTAAATATATCAGTTAAATCAAACAGTTTGTCAACACGTGAAGGATGGAACACTCTGGTGAGTCCATGTGCGATGGTGTCGATGGTGGTTATAGATCGTAGTTGAAGTGTCTTCTCTTATTAGATATTTGGATTTTGTTTTTTTTTCCCATTTGGTAGATTTTTGTTAAGTACAACTCCTTTTATAAATTGTAAATTTTCCAATTATTTATTGCACATCAAAATATTTAAACCATAGTTATCAAGTTTGGCGAATTGGGCCACATAATTTGAAAATTAGCTAATGTGGGTTCTCGCAAACATTGACGAGTCATGAGGTTTAAGTGGTGATAAAAATGGCAGAATTAAATTAATGAAACATTGTGTTCGCAGGTTGCTCTACATTTTCATTACAATACAAACAATATATAGCTTACATGAAAATAATGAAGTTACCACCAATACCTAAGAAATATGAACAAAATCCTAATCTAAGGTTCAGGTGAACCAAATCTCTCTAATTAAGTTTCTCCATTATCTTCAACACCCCCCTTAATGGAGAAAAGGTTCACAAATATTCCTAACATTTCCCTAAACATTTCAAATTTGATTCTATTAAAGGGCTTACTAAAAATATCAGTAGCATTATCACATGTATTACAATATTTGACATAAATTTCATTTGATTGAACTTTCTTTGTGACGAATTGGAACTGTGTATCAATGTGCTTAGTGTTTTCATGAAACATCGGATTGTTTGCAAGTTTGATGGAGTTTTGGTTATCACATTTGATAACTGTTGCAGTTTTCTTCTTCTCCTGCATCCTAGAGAAGTCTCTTCAACCAAATTTTTATACAAGGATTCTTTTGCACATGATCACATTGCTTGGTACTTAGCTTCCGGCGAAGACAAGGAAGCCATATTCTGCTTTTTACTACTCCATGTAATAGCCCTGGACCCAATGCTAAATGCATAGCCTGTTATGAATCTCTTGGTTGTGTTATGAATCTCTTGTCATTTACATTTTAGCCCAGTCGGAGTCTATAAAACCTGTCAATTTAACATCACAAGAATCAATATACAAAATGCCATAGTCTAAGGTTCCTTGTAGATACCTTAAGACGCCTTTAGCTGCAATCCAATGGCTCTCAAGTGGCTTGGACATAAATTGGCTCAATGCGCTGACTGCATAAGCCAAATCTAGTCTAGTAGTGGTCAAGTAGATTAAACTCCCAATCAACTGTCTGTACAATGTTGCATCTGCCTCCTTCGAACCGTCTTCACTCTGCAGTTTGGTATTCTATTGTAACGACATTGTTGCATCCTTACACTGATCCATCTTAAACTTTTTCAGTAGACTCTTGACATACTTACTCTGTGATAGAAAATTTTGTCCGAAATCTCTCCAGATCTCGAGACCCAAACAATAGCGAAGCTCACTGAGGTCTTTCATCTCAAACATTTGTGACATCTTTTCTTTGATTTCTTCAATGAGTTTATCTGCATTTCCTACAATGATGAGATCATCTACATATAAATAAATCAAAACCATTCGCCCCTTTTCATCAAACACAATATAGAGATTAGGGTCATTTTTTCTTCTATTATAACCGTGTTGCAAGAAAAATGAATCAATTTTATCATACCATGATCTGGGAGCCTGTTTTAGTCCATATAAATCTTTCTTTAGTCTACAAACTAAATGTTATTTTCCATGTTTAAAAAATCCCTCAAGTTTCTCTAAATAAACTTCCTATTTCAACTCCCCATTTAAGAAAGCAGATTTAACATCTAGCTGTTGCATCATCCAATGGTATTTAGTAGCTAAGACAATTAACATTCTGGCTGTATTAAGTTTAGTTATGGAGGCGAAGGTTTCCTCATAATATATAGCTTCTTTATGTGAATACCCATTTGCAACCAGCCTAGATTTTCATTTATCTATGCTCCCATCTGCTTTAAGTTTGGGCTTGTATAGCCATTTGTAACCTATGGTTTGCTTACCCTTAGGTAATTCAACTAACTCCCAAGTATTGTTTTTAAGTATTGATTCATGTTCCTCTTCCATGGCTTCCCTCCATTCATTATATTGATTGACTTCTTTATAACTAGAGGGTTCAACAACATTTAACATGCTAGTTATAAAGGCATTCTCCCTATATCTTACTGGCAGTTGTGTTTTCCTACATGATCTCCTGAGTGTTGGAGTGGCGTCCAACTTGTTCTGGTTATCCCTTAATGGAACTGGTTCAACGATTTCATCTTAAACATTTGCTTCTTCCTTTTCCTGTTGCTGATGCTCATGGCTTTCTCTTGTTTCACCATTCCCTTCTTCCACCAACAATGGAATGTCCCAATCATCATTGTTGTTTACACTGTTTCCATCATGAACCTATTCATAAAAAACTACATCTCTACTTGCAAAAACCTTATGAGTATAGGGGTCAAATAATTTGTAAGCTTTAAATTTAGTACAATACCCAACAAAGGTACATTTGATGGCCTTTGCATCAAGTTTCTTCTTGTCTTCCTTTTGTACATGGGAAAAAACTTTGGAACCAAAAACTCTCAAATGTTTAATTTAAGGCTTACAACCTAATAAGGCTTCAAAGGGAGTTTTAAATTCCAAACTTCTTGTTGGAATTATGTTTTTCAAGTATACAGTTGTATTTATAGATTCAACCCAAAATCCATTAGAAAACTTCTTACATTTCAGCATACTGCGAGCACACTCCACAAGGGTTCTGTTCTTCCTCTCTGCAACCCCGTTCTGCTGACGAGTGTGGGAAAATGTAAACTTCTATAGTATTCCATGGTCTTTGTAACATTTGATGAATTCATCCTTCTTGTACTCTCCCCCTTGATCCTAGTGGAGAATCTTGATGCATTTACCTGTCTACTTCTCAATCATGCTTCTGAACTGTCTGAAATATTCAGAAGTATGACTCCTTTTACTAAGAAAATATACCCACGTGAATCTTGTAGAATCATCAGCAAATAATAATAAATAATAAGCACCTCCCAATGACCTTGACTGCATTGGTCCACATAAATCAGTGTGGATTAACTCTAGTATATCTCTCTATTTTCTATCTACTTTGATTGGAAACTCATCTCTGTGCATCTTCCCAAAAGCACATGCTTCACAATCAACATGAGTATGCTTTAAATCAGGAAGACCATAGACCATACCTCTCTTCTGAAGTAGCAACAAATCATTGAAATTAATATGGCCAAATATCTGATGCCATAAATATTTTGCAGACATACTTGATGATGTCAAAGCTTGATGTGGCGCACTTCTCACATTCAGCTTGTAAAGACCACCCACACGAATCCCTGTTGCAATTCACTTCATAGAATCTAGAAAATCCTTAACAACATAGTATGACTTAAATAATTCTACCTTAAGGTTATGATTTGTTATCATTGAAACAAAAATCATGTTCTTATTAATTCCGGGTACATACATCATGTTTTTAATGTGCCTGATATTTCCATCAGGCATAATTACGAGAACATTACCATGTCCTTTTATTGGGTACCCTCTGTCGTCGCCAAGGTAGATTTTCGCTCCACTACTCGTTTATTTTAAGTCTTCAATCCATTGTATGTTACCTGTCATGTGGGTGGACGCTCCTGAATCCACATGCCACGTATCTACTTCATCCTTCTCATTGGAATCATTCATAAACAGTTTGAGGTCATGGTTATGGTCATCATCCACATCTGCAAAGTGTCCTGCATGTCTCTTGTATCTATGCTGACCTTCATCAAAATTCTTATTTCGATAGTGTTTAGCCATATGTCCAATATTACCACAATAGAAACATTTTAATGGTGAATCATTCCTATTTGATGACATACCTTGAGATGGATTCGACCTCTTTTGCGTTGTACCTCCACCTTTCTGTTCTCCATTTTCCTGCCCTCTGAAGGGATTCTTTTTCACCATTAAAGAAAGATCTGAATTCTGGGGTTTCAAATTCATCCACCTTTCCTCCTCTTGCATTAGAATCCCTGTCAATTCTTCAAATTTGGGGGCTTTCTCTCTCAAATTCATGCCTGTGATAGTCATCAGTCATACCATTCATAGTAATTGCTACTAGATCAATATTATTTACCGCCTCTCTTATGTTGCCAAGATTGTCTTTGAGGTCCTTGATGCGTGAGATGAGTGCAACTACTGTTTCATTCTCCTCCATCTTGATGGAGAGAACCTTGCTTTTCAGGGACAATAGGCGATTTGTATTTCTGATTACGTACAGATCTTTAAGAGTTGTCCAAATCTCATTTGCTAATTTGCAATTTGTGATGTGAGGGATAATGTAGTCTTTGACTGATATTTTCAACATTGTTTTCACCTTGTTCTCCCTCTTCTCCCAATCCTGTATTGTTGGAGTTGTTCCGCCTCCTGCAACTGTAGATTTCAATTCATCACCAATCACTATCCACCGTGCACTATGCCCTTCCAGCATATTCGACAACTTGAATTTCCAATTAGAATGATTGGAACCATCGAGCTTATTGCTCTCGTTCAAGTATACTTCCATCATATTATTCATCTTGACACTAAAAAAAATGACTTTTAGCAATTGACAAAAAACTGGATCTACAAACGGATCTACCCCAAATCCATAAAAAATATGTCAAGAAATAGATCTACTTGATCTTCGACCACTCTGGCAGGTTGCTCTACGCATTGCACCATGGGCACATGGGCTCCTCTGCGACGACCTCTTCTGCTGCGAGCTCACGGGCTCCTCTGTCACAGATCATGCTTGTAGCGATCCTCACACTTTACCAGTGATCTGTTATTACCTCTATTTCCACGGCTCATCGGATCCTCTGGCACGATTTCATCGGATCTGAAGGCACGAGCTCTCTGGCTCAACATGCAGAAGCTCTATGTCTTCAATTCGCAATCCTCAACACGAGCTATCTGGCTCCACAACACTTCACAACACAAGCTCTATGGCTCCTCCAACACGAGCACTATCTCTCCTTCAACACAAGCACACTGGCTCCTTCAACATGAGCACATTGGCTCTCTTTTCACGATCTCACTAGCTCAATCGGTGCTCCTCAATGATGCAGAGGCCACGCTAGACGAGAAACTCGTAAGTGTCTTCACCCATCAGTGCGATCTTTCCACATGATTCCACGCTGATTTGAGGATCATTGCCTTTCTCTGTCATGGGTATGCGCTGATCAGCGCGTCTGTGACTCCAATGAATGCGTTGATCGGCGTTTCCTAAAAAAATAAAAACATCCTTACTCAGCGTCACTCAGGCCGCCCTCAGGTCATCAGGGGCTTCTCTTCTGCCGCCTAGATACTCACATGGATCAAAGCATTCTGGCTTTTATTCGACCCTAAAGCTCTAATACCATGATAAAAATGGTGGAATTAAATTAATGAAAGAAATACTAGTTAGCTCTACTCTGAGAGACTACACGAGGAGGGACTGCGTCCGCAGGTCGCTCTACATTCTCATTACAATACAAACAATATATAACTTACATGCAAATAGGGAAGTTAGCACCAATATCTAAGAAATAGGAACAAACTCCTAATCTAAGGTTCAGGTGAACTGAATCTCTCTAATTAAGTTTCTCCATTATCTTCAACAAGTGGATATTTTATCTACACCAAAGCTGGGGACCATGGCTATCCAATATATTTGTGCTGCCCTTGCCTATATTTATGATGCCGGCTCTAAAATAGTAAATGAAACTAACAGTATATTAAAATATTAAAAAAAATCTATATTAATATAATTGCACAAAATTAAAATATTTTGCAATGGTTTTTATGTTAAAAAATTAAAAATTTTCTATAGTAAAAAAGTTGCAGTTAAACATGTATATATTAATATAGTTTCACTTAAATCACTGTAAGTGTTGTTTTTTTAAATGTAAGTTTCTCATTAAAAAACCGTATGTTTATTATTGAAAATGGAAGTTTCTTATTAACACATTGTAGAGAAGGATAAGTTTTACCTTTTAAAAAATGTAAGTTTTTTAAAATACCTTTTTACCTCATTTTTACGCCTTAGTTGGCCTCTATACGAGGCCACCCAACTTGGTGTCAATGTGTCCATGTATGAGCCATTGGATTAAATAGTAGACGATTGAAACGTTTGAAGCCATTAGATCCACAAGTATATATATATATATATATATATATATATATATATATATATATATATATATATATATATATATATATATATATATATAATGTTAGTTTTTTTTTTTTCTTTCTTAATAAGTATTAAGTATGATAAATGTTGTTATGTAAATTGTTTAACATTTTTGACTATGTCAAATTACAAAAAAATAAAAATAAACTTTAACATTAAAAAATAAAATAATAATAATAAACTAAATTAGTATAAATTCTTTCGGTAATAATCACATGCTGTGGACCACGTTCGAGTGCATGTGATTAATACAGCTATACTAATTTATATGATGGATCACGAAGTTTAGATTCGAAAATATAAAACTATAAAAACAGTCCATGGTATTGACCCATGGTATTGACCTATGGTATTCATGTGGAATGTAGTTTATTTAAAGGGGGAAATTAAGATGACTATTTAGGTTTTTGGTGGCTTTTAAGTTAAAACGATGTTATTAAAAATTTGTTAGATTTAAATAAAATTTACATCATAAAAGTAAACTCCACACAAGCCAATCAATTTAAATTAAATGGATAAAAAACAATATTAAAAAGGAAAATAACTATTTAAAATAAAAATAATAAAATAAAATAATAATAAACTATAAAAACAGCCCATAGTATTGACCCATGGTATTTATGTGGAATGTATTTTATTTAAAGTGGAAAATTAAGATTAAGTATATAGGTTTTGGTGACTTTTAAGTTAAAATGGTGATATTAAAAATTTGTTAGATTTAAATAAAATTTATATCATAAAATTAAACTCCACACAAGCCAATTAATTTAAATTAAATGGATAAAAAACACTATTAAAAAAGAAAATAACTATTTATGTATTTAAATATTACATTTTTGTGTCACGATGCTCTCCAACAAAGTATGATAGAAATGTTGTTATGCCAAGTTTAACATTTTGACAATGTAAAATTACACAAAAATAAAAAATAAAAAGTAAATTAAATAAAAAGAATGACATAATGTAATGAACGCTTTAACTAGGTCAAAATACAATAAAAAATAAAAATAATAAAATAAAATAATAATAAACTATCAAAACGGCCCATGGTATTAACCCATGGTATTCATGTGGAATGTAGTTTATTTAAAGGGGGAAATTAAGATGACTATTTAGGTTTTGGTAACTTTTAAGTTAAAATGATGTTATTCAAAATTTGTTAGATTAAATAAAATTTATATCAAAAAATTAAACTTCACAAGAACCAATTAATTTAAATTGCATGGATAAAAAACACTATAAAAAGGGAAAAAGGAAATTAAGATGGCCTAGATAAATCTTAACTTTGGATCTACCAAGAGCTAAGAGGGATCAAATGTCTTGGTATGCAAACCTCTTTTAGAGTGAAAAGAGAATTGATCTCTCTCATAAATAATATAGATCTAAACTAATTATTTAATAAAGTCATTTTTAAATGTTTATAACCATTATTCTTTTAAATTTTTACTTCATAAAATGTATCTTAGCAATAATGATGAATGTTCATTATTCTCATTTCTTAAATAACACTAAATTTACCTTTAATTCATTAATTGTAATAGTTTGTAACTACATACATACTCTTTCGGATTTTTTTTTTGTTAATGAATATTCCGTTCAAAAAAATATATATACATATCCTTAATTACCTAATTTCAGCTAAAAAAATATTAAATGTTTTTTAGTTTATAATCATAAACAATTTTCATATTATATGATGTCAAACTTACTCAACTTTTTAGTTTGAAATTTTAAACAAAGTTTTTCACTACATAATTTTAGATTTTATAATTTTTTTATTTTTATTTTTCAATTTCAAACAAAACTTACAAAAGAAAAAACCCATTCAGGCCTTAATGTAGATTATAGTTTTACAAAATTGACACTATGTGATTAACAATAGAGTAAGTTGAGACAACCCCAAGGGGTTTTTGGTACAAGTTTTATCATAACCTTTATTCTACTTTATAACCTGATCCACAATCAAAGAAAATGGCTACGGATTTCACAAGTTATTAGTTTATAACTTGATCCACAATCAAAGAAAATGGCTAGCGATGTCACAAGTCATCATTCGCATAGTGATGTATTGACGTTCTTAGTTGAAATAGTGGCAAGGGACACTAAAAAATTCAAAATAGATATATGTTATGGCATCCATATTGTCTACAAACCATCCAAATTTTCCATCTTATATAACAATTTCTAACAATAACTGTTCAATTTACTCTCCAATTTTTTAAACCCCAACCCATGCTGGAGAGATCACAGTGTAAAATCAAATATTCCTGTGGTTTTTTTAAAGGGTTTATAAACAAAACAGATCATGAGAAAGTCAATCTTGTGGTATAATAATTTATTTTTGAATAATTGTGACAAACAAAACATCACATTAGCTCACAAAATATATCTAATGCTATAAGGATCTAAGATGATAACAAAGTTTTGAATCATGATAACTAGGTGACAACCAAAACTAAGTTGTAGCCACAAACAAAAAATCACAACAACTCATAGAATATATCCAAGGTTGCAATGAATCACATACATAGTGATGGACCTCATGGGAATTTTAGTGCACATAAACACCACCCTAAAAATTTTGTACACTTGATCAATTTAGAATAACCTAAGATTTCTAGATTGGATGTTGAGGTGGGTGGTACAGTAATTGAGGATGCTTCTTAAAGGGTAAGGGAATTTAGATACTCTATCCATCCACCAAATCTATAAAAAGTGAGACTTGTAGATTATAGTTTTAATAAATTGACACTATGTGATTAAAAATAAGTTACAAACATAAGTAAGAAGAGGAATGTACACCATGACCATGGTAATTAATGTTATTCTTTGTACTATTTTTATTTAGTATAGTTTTGTTTAAAATAGTGATTTGTATTTGTATTTTTTTTAAATGTATATTGTTAAATGTGTAATTGAGTAAAATGTATTAAATTGATGTTCTAATTTTTAAGATATTTATTTCAAAAATTCAAAGTATGGTGAGTTTTGTTTTATTAATATTTACTCTAGATGTGCAAAGAATGAATCTGTCTCAAGTCCCAAACAAGATTATTCTTTCTCTTCTTATTCTAGCTTGCACCTTAACACTCCTCCTCTCCTCCTCCTCCTTGCACAAATTTAAACTATGAGGCACAAGGTGGTTGTTGCATATAGGAACATTTAGATATGATAAGAAAAATGTGATACTTTATTGTAATTTTCTCTACAAATGTGATGGAAAGTGTGCCCTAAATGTTGACAATTTCATGGTTAATGTAGTATAAGCTACATGAAAATTTACATTGTTGTATACAATATCAAGAAATCTATGCACAATATCCAACACCATAGAGCAAGACATGTTCACCAATTCAACAGTTTCTTCCAAATCTCTCTCAGTGCTAGAGTTGTTTTCTCAATAAACTTGTTTTTTCTGCTCTTGATGAAAGCCATCATTGTTGCATATAGGAGCATTTAGCTCTCATAAGAAAAGTGTGATAATGTGTTATAATTTTCTCTACAAATTTGTTGGATTTTTTTTCTCAATAAACTTGTTTTTACTGCTCTTAAGTGATGAAATCCATAGTTGTTTCATATAGGAGCATTTAGCTCTGATAAGAAAAGTGTGATACTGTGTTATAATTTTCTCTACAAATGTGTTGGAGTTTTTTCACAATAAACTTGTTTTTACTGCTCTTAAGTGATGAAAGCCATTGTTGAGTCATATAGGAGCATTTAGCTCTGATAAGAAAAGTGTGATACTGTGTTATAATTTTCTCTACAAATGTGATGGAAAGCCTGCCATGAATTTTGGCAATTTCATTGTTAATGTAATATAAGCTAAATACAAATTCATTTCTTCTACACAATATCAAGAAATTTATGTTGAGTAGCCAACACCAGATAACAAGCCATGTTCGCTAATTCCATAAATGCTACCGAATCTCTCTCGGTGT
>JAXQQM020069954.1:0-112573 GCA_034641835.2 Pinus albicaulis | reverse complement strand
TCAAATGGTTCAATCACTAGTTGAGGGTTCAAAGACATTTCATCAAACTGCCCAGGGCGTCCTGCCCTTTGGCAGCTATCACAGGCCTGCACGAATTTTTTGGCATCCTTAAAGATGGTAGGCCAGTAATAGCTTGTTCGTAAAACCTTATGGGAAGTTCTACGATTCCCAGTTAGATCCCCTTCTTCAATATTCTTATCTGTAGCTTAAGGATTCTTAAGTGCCCTTTTGCTCAGATTCCATCCACTCCATCAAATCAAGCCTATACATAGCCTTAGAAGGTCACCTATCTTTCCCTTAGCACATTTGCATCTCTGAGCCTTATTTCTTAGTTCTTCTTGCCTAGAGAGTTGACTCCATTGCCCAATATTCTGGTAGATCCTTCTGGTTTACCTTGAAAGCTCTTTATTCCCACCAATCTTTTAAAATCAAACCCAAATACACAATCATAGCTAGCCTAATATCTGTTACTAAAACAAAGCTAAATCATATGGAGAGATCCCTCTCTGGAGTTCAAGAAGGCTAGATCTTGAATTCCCAAAGCGGTTCTTGGTTACCCCTGGTGTTCTTAACTACAAAATCCCTATCCCACAACCTGAGAATTACTAGGGTGATAACAGGCCTTGGGGGTATTATGATCCTTGGAGGAAACTCCCACAGCTAGAAGAGTTGACAGAGAAAATTGGATCGAGTACAAAGGTGTGGTAGGTGGGTTTTACCCTATACCAATTGTTATGGTGCATATATGATGTGTATTACAGTTTATCTTATAATTTTGTTGAAGTAGCATACAAAAATTTACATAGTGATATGAGAACCACTCTCTAGAGTATACATCGATTTTGTACACATGGCTTTTCAGTTGCTTTTTAAGATATATCATTGGTGATGATCACATTATTATATAATGAACCATTAAGTTGAACTATGAAATTATTCCTCACAACACACACACACACATATTGATGAATTAATAATTTTTCTCATATAATTTTTTTAATCTATTTTGAAAAAAAAAATTATATATAATTATTTCTAAGAAGAACAAGAGAGAATTCCTTACCATATCTTCGTAAAACATATAATATCAAGAAAATTAATCTATTGAAATTTCATTTCCAAACATATTCATGGAGTAAAATGAAGATTAAAAGGATATATTCATGGATTTACCTATAACATCACCTCATAATTAAGAATGTGAATGTACAATATTGATGATACATAGGTTAGGAGAAAATTAATCGATTGAAATTTCATTTCCAAACATATTCATGGAATAAAATGAGGATTAAAAAGATATATTTATGAATTTACTTATAACATCACCTCATAAAAGTGTAAATGTCCAATATTGATAAAATTTATTTATATATGATAAATAATAAACCTTTATCTCACATGTATCATATAATCTTATAAACAAACAATTGCACCGAGGGTGCAATCCTCAAAACTTTTAAACTGTCTAATGTATATGTACCTATTTAAAGTATTTGGGGCCCACATTACAAATGCCCAAAGTGAAATATTTGCGCATATTTTATATATGAGCCAATGGTTTAAATAAATATCGGGCGGTGAAACAAAACTTATAACAAAATATTAATAAAACTATATCATACGTCCAGACTTCAAAAAAAATAAACCCGATTTCAATCACAAATTCGCGTTCCAAAATAGCCTGTTGATGTCACCCCAATTTGTGATGCGAAAACTTCATATAATACGCCATATAAAAATATGGGTCCATTTTTTGGCTTTTCGTACAAAGGAAAACTGTGACGCGAAAATCAAATTAATTCTGCCCTATAATGTTTCGGGTCCGGAATTCCACAATGCAGACGAGCCAAAAAATAACGCGATCGAATCTCCTGCTTCCACGTGGATGGCTGATTTGGTCTGTGGTCTGTGGGACCACGTTCTTCTGAATTAAAATCTCCCGCTTTTACTATTAAATTTCTCTGTTTCCAAAACAATACATCGCTCTGTTTTTAAGTGTGCAAGGACTGTGATTTCAAAACCAAAATTGACTGTTCATCAGTTTTAGAAAGCGACTGTTTGACAGAGCCATTCAAATAGATTTAGAAAACGGCCAGAGGACAGGGTAGGTAGTTGAAATTAATATTTCAACATCCCTCATTCACTGAGAATACCCTCCTTGGTGCTTTCTTCGCCGGACTACGATGTGTTCATCAACAGTCGTGAACCCGATGTTTGTTTCTTCGCCAGGCATCTTCACAACAGTCTTGTTTCCAGAGGATTGCGAGTCTTTCTCGACAGCATAGAATTGCAGGCTGGACAATCCATACCTTCACAAATCAAAGATGCAATTAAAGGAGCCTCTCTCATTATTACTATTTTCTCTCCAAATTATGCGCAATCGCAAAGGTGCCTCCATTAACTACTCCTCGCGCTGCTCTGTAAGCCGACCATTTTTGCAAAGGCATATAACTGTCGTTTATTGCATATAAGTGTCGTTATACTGATGGCAGCTAGAGCGTCGCTGACGGATCCCTCTAAACGTCGTAACTGTGACACTTAGACATCAGAACAGAAATAAAAGAAGCCGAAGAGATAGTGACGATCGTCAAACGTCGCAAGAATTATGACACTTAGACATCATGGTCACACCGCGACGTTTAAGCAAAGGCTTAATAGCGACGTCATATAGTAAACAATTGCGACGTTCTTCAAACGGCCACAACGCAGACACTTTGTCTAAGTGTCGGTATTGCATTATTTTCAGACGTCGAGAGACTTTAATGCCGCGGATTGAAAAAATTTGGGGAAATTTCCGACATTTGGTCAAAAGTGTCGGAACCAAGTGTCGGAATTTCGCCAAATGTACTAGTGAGTTATTTCAAAGCGCAATATGCACTTTCTTGAGACTTGTAAGTTTGCATCCTTGCATATCCACCCAAGTGGATAAGGCTTTGGATGTGGAATGGTCTCAAGTTTTAGCTGTTTGACCAAGTCTTATGATATGAGATTTTCTTGTGACCCACTGTCAAACAGTGTGTCAATTTTGGTATGTTTTGAGACTACCCTCACATGGAACAATTCAATTCTTTCTTCTTCATTAGGAGCTTGTACATGATATTTTAAAGAACTAGTACTTGCTTTAGTTTCTATTTCCTTTCCCTTCATACTTTTCAAACCCATGGCTGCAATTTTGGTTTCATCACCTAAATCTTGTGGTGTAGTTGTAGTAGCTGCAGTTTTCTTCTTTCCCTTGTTTTTGTTATACTGGTTTATTTTCTCAGGATGTAAATTCCAACAATTTTTCTCTTCATGGCCCTGTTTTGAACAATGTTTAAAAATTACCTTTTCACCCTCTTGTTCGATAGATGCATTCTTTTTACCATTTCCCTTAAAGGTTTTCTCTTTGTTCTTCCCTTTGAAAGGCTTGTTTCTACCCTCATCAAAAGTATTCTTTCCTCTAGCCTCTAAATGTGTAGCTTGTACACAGACTTCATCTAAGCTAGTAGGATTAAACATCAAGTTAGTCTGTTTAAGGTAACTGTGCAAACCACCTATGTACTTTAACAAAGTGTCTTGGCTTTATAAATCTACCCCAAGTAAGAGTGCTCTTCTCCTACATTCCTGGGTATAGTCTTGCACATTCTGTCCCTTAAGTTGTCTAAATTTTTTCCAGTTCATTATAGCCTTTTGAAGATGAGCAAGAGGATAAAATTGTTTCTTGATTGCAGTAATAAACTCAGTCCATGATAAAGAAATATTACCATGTTTCTTGATTTCATCCCTGGTTTTGGCTTCCCACCAAACCAATGCTGCTCCATCCATCCTTAGTGAGGTTAATTGTATTTTGGTGTCATCATCATGTAGATTTTGAATCCTTAAATAGACCTCCATTTTTCTAATCCAATTATCTAATTTCTCTGCATTAATATCACCATTAAACATTGGCAATTCAAATTTGACATCAAGCTTTAACAAAGGATTTTTACCAGTGGTTTTTTACTTATGTGACTGATTTACCAAAGTTGAAGAAGATGATGTTGAGGAAGAGGATGACGATGGAGATGGTGGATCACCATTTCCTCCATTCCCTTTCTTTGACTTATCATTGTCCTTCTTTCCTCCTGAGGAATCTCCTCCTTCTCTTTGGTTTTTAGACCCTTCTCCAGCAATTCTATCATTTCTTTCTTGATAGAGGTTCCTTACCATTTCAGTCATATCCAAGAAATCTTTCTGAAATATTCTTTCTTCTTCCTTGGGATCCATTTCTTCATGAGCTTCTTCTTCTCTTGAAGTCATGCTTGTAGTTGCTTCTAAGGCTATTGAAGGTGAGATAGAAGGTGTAGATAATGGCACCCTGGCCCTCCTTGGTTGAGGATTATCTTGTGCTCTAACCAATTTTCCTTCCCCTCTTTTAAGTTTAAGCCTAGTAAGCATCAAATTTGCAAAACAGTAAAATATTTCTTTGCACAAAACTCAAAACTTGAGCTCAAACCTACGCTCTGATACCAATCTGATCTGAAATGTGAGAACTTATTATTTCTAATATAGAGATTGACTATAGGGGAATTTACTGGATATGTCACCTTTAAAGAAAGGATGAGATCCAGAAGCTATTTGGCCCTTTACAGACTCTGCCTAAAGAAATAATATAAGTAATCACTAATGATCTAGAAATGAAACTACTTGTTTGATGGTGCAAGGTATTCATTATCCATAAAATTATGTGTGCAAACTGTTTAATATGTTTTTCAATTGGAACAAAATGATTTTGGTGAATTTATGAGTCTTTTTGTGTGTAGGAGGCTTATTTATTTTTACTGTTTAACATCTTTAACTCTGGAAAAACACAGCAAATAAATCACAGAATATAACACAGCATATGATAAGACAGTTCACCCCTCCTGGGCTACATCTTCCGGGTCCAAAGCCCCAAATGGGCATGTCCTTGCTCTTATTATTCTCAAAATTGATTATACAGTGATCAGAAAGCCTAAACAGGCAAAACAAGCTGTGGAAATGAGTTTAGAACACAGAAAAAAGTAAAGATAGGATTTTTTTCACCACCAAAGGTTAACTATAGCCCAATACAGCTCCAACACTCCCTAGGCCCTGATGGCACTTCAACCTTCTCTGCTAAAAAAGCACCTGAAGATGAGCTCTGTTGCCTCTGCAACCTACACTATTAGCTCTGAAATGCTCAAAATACCCAAAATCAAAAAAAAATCGCCCCAAATGGTCTCTCCTAACAAAAGTTATGTGCAAAACCACTTTTTCCCAATCAGGCCTAGAAAACCTCCACCAAATGTGGGGGAACTACAGATAGCTCCATTAATTTTGGCACTGACGCCATTCTGGGCAGACTCCGCCAAATATTCCGCTACAGTTAAGGATGGCATTTAATATAACAGTTCGGGCAGTCACATGTCCGCACCTGTCACATTGGATGTTGTGCCAACGGTTAACATTAACCGTGGCATTTAACTCCATTCACAATCCTCTTTCGAAATACATGTGAACAACCGCTTACCATAACTGTTGCGGTGATAAGTGTTAATCGCTGAGTTTATATGCCAAGGTTCTGGGCATGTGGTTATATGGATAAGGGGATGGCCCTTAGGGGTTGGCCCCCTTTTGGTCCCGCCCGTATGTAATGTAAACTTTATATAGTTGTTAAGAACTATAAGGTTAAGATCTTCCGTGTATAGCCCCTGGTCGGGCCGCCCAGCTGGCAGCACCCAGACTCGGGTTCAAATCCGATAGCCTATGATAAATTTTTCCATACAATTCTTTGAACTCTTGGGGCCACGTGGCGGCCTCCGCATAGGCCACGTGGTGCCCCTTGATTGGCCCGCATAGAATATTTTTCAGAATATTCTTTGGAATATTCCTTTTTTAATATTCTTTTAATTCAAAGTCAAACCAAGTCAAACTAACTTTTACCTGAAATTGATAAATTTCAAACTTGAATATATTTCTCATACAGTATCGGTTTTGAGTGTCGTTCACGACTACAGGATCATTTTGACGAGACCTTTCCTGTCATTCTACTTTCAACCAATTCTGAGAAAATAAAATTTTGAGCATTTTCTCCAATTAGGACATGATCACCTAATCAAAAAGTGTCCATTTACAATAAATGATCTTCTATCCAATCTACTAACTTTATTCCTATTTTAGAGCCTAAGATACGACTCTATTATAGAGTCCTATATTTGCTAACAATATTCTATTTCTAAGTGTCTCTAATATTTATTGAATATTCTAATTTAATAAATATTTTATCCTAACTTTACATTATGATATTTGGATCATCTAACAACATTAGATTAGTCAGTTACACAATGAAATTGATAATGGGGACATCCTTCCTCTTCCTTCCTGGCCTTCTAATATGCTCCTATTTGATGCATTTTTTATATATGATAACATATTTGATGGCCTATATGAGAGGAATTTTGACACAATTTTTTTAGTTCTCCCGAAAGTTTAGCTTCTTCTGGGGTGTGTGGCTTAGGATGGATCAACCTTTTAGAATAGGGATTTTTTTTCTTGATGAGTGTTTTCTTCCTTCCCTTATTCAAGATATTATGCTAGAGAAGGTGGGTGAGCATTAGGAAGTACCTTCCTAGATCCGAGGTTGATTTCTTGGATTTATACAACATAGGTAGGATAATATATCTTTCCACTATAGACTTGTTGGGTCTACTTATTATTTGGGTTCAGACATGGTTGAGAAGGAAATTGTGGTTTTTTAGGTGGATTTTTTTGGGGTAACTTTTATGTAGGAGGAGGAGGAATTAAGGAAGTAATTTGGGTTTCCTGAGGCCTCCATCCTCTTGATGGGTTGCCCCATTGAGTAGGTCAGTTTTGGAATGTCCAAAAAGAGGGAATGATAGGTCGAATAGGATAGGTCCAAGGAGAAGGCATGGGCCATGGTGAATTTTTGGGTGGATACCAAGACTAAAAATGTGATTTATGATTTGTATTGAAAGAAGGAGGCTAGTGTATATCATGTTGACAAGGCCTAGGGCCTTGTGGCCTCCTTTGGTTGACGAATTAAAGTTGCTCCATACTTCCTTCTGCTCCTTGATACACTGCATTTAGACCTGAAAGAGATGGACACTTGTTAGTAGAATCATTCCCTTCACACAAAAACCATATTTCTATAACATTTAATGGGCATAAATTCTAGGGATTTGTAACACCCTCCTCCCACATCTACCCAAGTAACCGTCCAACCTGGGTAAACATGTGATAAAGAGTTACTATGATCTGATTCAACCTCCTAGGTCACCTTAAGGAAGTGGAACCGACGCCACACAAAAACATTGAACTTTTGCATATGCTATAGGACACCTAGGATCCATCCCAACCTCCCAGAAGGCTAGCCCTTGATCCAACCTGACCTTTTGATGCATCATCCCTGAGTCACTCCCTTGACATGGGAAAGAGTGTGACTGGAAACCTCCAGCTGCACGCACAGCATGGGTATGCATGCGAATGGGGAATTTTCCCAGTATTTTTGAGCTTGCGACCTCGATTTATGTGCCACTTTTTCAGGACTAGAGCTCAGGTCACTGCCCAGAAATCCATGGCACTTTCACAATTGAAATATAAAAACATAATAAAAATTTAAATGCAAACACTTGAGCAAGGACTTGACTAGACCCTTACTATCCATGATGGGAATTTTGTCAAACATGTCACAAATATGTAATATACAGGTTTAAATAACATATCTAAGCATAGGGATCTCATACTTATTTGAGAATCACTAAGAAGAAATTTTGCCTCATCACATAAACTACATTATCATCTATTTGGTCATAGATGCATTGTTCATTCATTTACCAGTAAAAACATGATGAGAGGCAACATCATTACTGACATAGAACACATTCATAACCAACATATAAACATCATAAATGATAAGCATAGAATAGCCATATATGCCACATAATAACCAACATATTTACCCATCAATATAAGAGGAAAAGAGCTCTTATTGTCATAAGAAATATGCAACCAAGTGTGGGACTTCCATGTTCCACTCGAACATAGACATGGTTGAGCCAAATATCTCTTCAGCCAATTACCCACGTGCCATATTCCAAGCATGAATGTGGGATATCATGAAACTCATCAATCAAAACCAAACCAAGTATTCTAGAGGCCAAACTACCTCAACCATCGTCCATTGATTCCACCTCACTATCATACATCACTAACCATCACCAAATTGGTCTCCACCCAAGCTTTCCAAGGCTCCAAAGCATTTTTTCCAACCAAGGCCATAGGACTACTAACTCAACCCATAGCTGTGGCTAGGCTCTAGAGAATTTTTGCAACCAAGGTTCCAGGACTAGTAACTCAACCCACCAAGCACTCCAGAGTGTTTTCCAACCAAGGCTCCAGTACTAGTAACTCAACCCACCAAGGGCTCCAGAGCATTTGTCCAACCAAGGCTCCAGTACTAGTAACTCAACCCAAGTTGTTACAGGGCTCCAGAGTGTTTTTCCAACCAAGGCTCCAGTAACTAGTAGCTCAACCCATAGCTAAAGGAACATGAGAACCAACTAGAAAAAAAAAATTTAAAAATAAATAAATAAATATAAATAAAAATAAAAATAAAATAAAATAATATAAAAAAATTAAAAAAATGAAATGAACCCACAAAACCATGGATATCCACGAAATATAAAATCTAGGTACCCATTGTCAATCCAGGAAATCCTCCATGCCAATGATAGATCGAGACCAAGAAACCACATGCATATGCCACGCATGCCAAAACTAGTGAGGAAAACCTACATGCAACTCGGTACCTGCAAACAAAACTCGATGTCGGTTCATGCTCTTCCTTTTCCTTCTTGCTTGAAAACTCCAACTATGCCACACCCTCCAAGAGTGCTCCAAGAAACTCTAAGTGTCCAAGAGTATGAGAGAGAGAGAATAGAATGAGAGCTCCAAAACTGAACTAACAAAAGGTTACCAACTGATCCTTAGAATCTGTTTTATTAATGAGGCATATATTTTATTCATTTTACATTATTTTCCTTCATTTTCCTCCTCACATGAAACTTGTGACCTTTCACCTCCCTTTTCTCCTATTTTCATAAATAAAATGCCAATAAATGCCACTTTTCCTTTCCAAATCGTTAGCCATTTCCTTTTCCAATTTCTATAGCCGTAATAAACCATATGAACATCCGCACTAGGATTTTTTGCCCAACTTTAAGATTGGAATACATTTCCCATGACCTTGGTTATTATTTTTCCTTTATTAACTTTTATTACATGAAATTTTCACCAAGGATGTTACAGGATACCTCTTGGTACATCTAAGGAAAAATATGGCTAATGCCCTTTCTTCCTCCTCTTGTTTTTTCTTAATATACATTGTGTCCATCTACAAGGAAAAAATATGTAAGATTTCATTTTTTAAATCCTCCAACATACCTCCTCTTTCATTCTTAATGGCTAAAGTATAAGGTGAAGGACTTACCAAAGCCTAGCTAGATATACCTCTTCTTCTTGCACCTCCAAAGTGGTTTTTTAACACTACTTTAATTTCCTCATAATTAAGGTAGTAAATATCTCCATTAGACAACATATTGAGGGTCTCCATAAACTCTTCTCTGACCCCTCAGAGTAAAACTAGATTCATTGATTTTGGATCAAGGGTACAATTATCTCTCTTGTAGCTCAGCTAAAATCTTGCTTCAAAGTATTCTATCGGATTCATCTGACCCTTGATTCATTCTAAAGATTTCTTCCTTTGTATCCCTCTCCCTGCAATAGTCCTTGTACTTGGTGTTGAATGATTGCTACATTTGATCCCATGTGGTAATTTTTCCTCTCTCTAAACTCATGAACCAACGCAAGGTTGCATTCTCAAGGGTAGAAGGAAATAACTTAAGCTTCCACTTATCATAGTTATAATCATATGTGCCGCAGACTACAAAAAAAATAAAAATGAAGGTGTCAAGAACCTCAACAGCCATTCCATGCAAGTGTGGAAGAGCAGTGGTGCTAATATTCTTCCTTTTAACTTTCTCATTTGTCTCCCTAATAGTAAAGACTTTGGGTTGTCTATTTTTAGCCATATCCTCAGTAGGTGATGGAGTTTCTTCCCCTCCTTTAGGCTCCTCAAAATCTCTAGTTGCTTACCCAAAAATTCCTATAAATCCTTTGTTGACAGAGTTGGAGGCCCACAATCACCAAAATTGAAGGTTGACTTTTTGTAGAAGTGTGGGTTTTGGGAAAAAAAAACCTTGAGATATCTCTAGCTCTACAAGGCATGAAATAAATGACCTTATTTTGTATTTTTGTTTATTTTATAAATGGAAATACTAATGCAATTATTTATTTTATTTTATTTTCCAGGAAATTAAATAAGAATGAGTCAACTTAAAGTAGAAAACAATACCTACTTTGACATCTCCCCGACAACGATGCCAAAAAGTGATGATCCCTTGTATTACAACAAGAATGTTGCATCTCCCAAGTTGATCAACTTTAATTTACAATCCATACTTTTTACAAACTTAAGAGTTATATGTACTATATGTATAGTAATAAATATTCTACTTAAGCTAGTATGATGTAGTGAAGAGAAGTTAAGATGCACAAAGACCATTATGCTACAGGAAATACTTGAAAAATTCAATAATTGACAAGAAACCCTATTATAAATTACAGGGAAGGAAATTAATGAAATAGGACTGTTATATTATAGAAAAATAAATGACATAAATGAAACCCTAATTTGATTGCATGAAAGTAAATGAAAAAAAGAAACCCTAATCTATTTTATAAGAAGTAAATGACATAAAAAAAATCCTAATTTAATTTTCAAAAAATAAATCTATGTTATTGCAGGAAAGGAAATGATTGAAGTAAACCATATTCTACTTTTAAGAATACAAGTCAAATGCTCAATAATGTTGAAGGTAGATCAATCCTAATTTATCTAACAAATAGCATAAGAAGTATAACCTAATTGCAGGGATGAAACTACAAACATAAAAGAAAAATACATAAGAAATTTATGGTCCTCTAAAATTCATCTTCAAGGCTTAAATGAATTTTTTGAGTGATGAGGAATGAAGGAAAAACTTTTGATGCAATTCTAGAGGTGATTTGAAGAAATTTGTGTATTTCTATAGGATGCCCTTTTTTCGTACAAGAAACATTTGAGAGAAATTTTATGGATTCTAGGAGCGGTTTGAAGGGGAGAATTGTGGTTGAAGGTTGTGTAAGGGTGAAAGGGACCTTACCAAGATCAATCACACTCAATAATCTAATCAATGTAAGGGAGAAAAAAAGTTAGAAGTGTCCTGTAGCTTGGTTAGGAAATTTCAACATGTGAACAATTTGCAGAGATAAAGAGTAGTGAAGGAAAAGGTGACGAGGTGAATGACGCCAACACATGAAAATGATGCTAGTTCAATATATGAAACAATTTCTCTCATATTCAGGAAAATTACATGTCCAACTAATCAAAAGAAGATAGTTAAGAAACTATCAAACTACTAATAGTAGAAAAGAGAATAATAGTGGAAAGGATGAGTTGAATCTGCAATGGAAACTATTGTTGCATAAAGAAAAATATTTTTTGTGCTTATCATAACAAGGTAAACAACCAAGCTTCAATAAGGATCTGACTCATAAACCCTGCAAGGACAATTATTTTCTCATAAATAATAATTGCAAAAAATCACAACTATACTAAATGCATGAAAAATAAATATACAAAGGAAGGGGCTTGAGCACTTGGGTTGGGTCCTAACCCAAGGAGACACAAGTCCCTTGAAGTCAAATCAGATTTAGAACAAAGAAATTATTTTAATTAACATCCAAATGTACTCATATATAAAAAGTAACAATTAAAATGATAGTTTGAAGTCTCTTTCTCTAATAATCATTATCTTTCCTCTAGAATTCAAATCCATGATGAGTTGTGAGGCTCTCATATTTATACAAAAATTAGCTGAGGGGAAGATTCCTTGAAGGGAGGATTACTTCGCTCGCAAACTCCTAAAAATGTGGATATGGTTCCCTAGTGTTCTCGTAACCACAAGGAAGTAGTAGTTGATCATGAGCTAGCCAAGTTGTGATTAACCTTTAGCAAGGAATTGTTGGCTTGAGGGGCTCTAGACCCAGGTTCAGAGTAGTTGTGCTACAAAAAAACCCTCTATGACCGGCCCTTTTGGAAATGCTCTACTGTGCAGAACACAGTCTCACCCAAGGAAATATTAGGGGATGCTAGAACCAAGCTTCTACATCCAGAGGGCCTATGGAGTGTGGTTTTAAGTTTGCCTCTCTACTTAGGGCTCAATCTGAGATTCACTAAACCATTAAATTGATAAGACAAACATTATTCAATTACTCACTTAATCACCTTGCGCATTGCGCCTTTATACTCTAACATCCAGTATTCATCATATAAAATAAGATTTAAGCCTTCGCGATACAAGAAACCCTAATCCAGCGCAGATAATTCTTATAAACATATAACTTAAAGATACATAAGAGATACACAGAACTTCCTTCAAATCCTTCTTTTATTAACCAAGATCCTTCAGTTACAACCCTTCTCCCCCTACACACTCAGCCACAAGGGTATGCACACAAAACTACAAAATTTCTAAGACCTCCTCTCACACAGCTACATAGCCTTCCTTTTACCCCCAAAACACAAAAAGATAGAAATAATTACAAACTTAGCTCGTGATTATCATTCTTAATTATCCTTACTTGACTCACTAAAACATCTCCTTATATAACATTATTTCTTATAATTCCATGGTCTAAAAATCATGGGTGAAGCTCAAAATATCCAAAAACAACTCAATCCCTTTACAAAAAGAGGGGCTTTGACCCACCCTAAAGCCCCTAAGACTCCTACAACTTCGCATGAATCTCTTAAACTTCGTTCAATTTTCTTCTTTCCACTAGATCGTGCACTCCATTTCCTAAAAATATGGAGTCTTTTACACAAAACTAAACCAAGTTGGGCCCTATCCAACAGGCCCCTGACACTCATATGTGACTCATCTCGAGTTACTCATCTGGTGTGCTCTGTGTCTTTTCTTTTATGTTGGTGTATGCATCCTTCAACAACTGAATCATTGTTGCAAACTACGTCTGCGTCTCACACACCTCTTCCAACAAGTTCTCTATAGTCGGCCCTGCAGTCTGTTGAAGCACATATTTCTACTTCTTCCTCACCTCCTTAAGCTTGGTATCTATAGTCTATGATAACTGCATGGCCTCATCCTTTCATGGCTAGGTTTGTGTTGTGATGATCTATTACTTTCTCCACAACTTCGTTGTGTAGGTGCTAAGGTCCACGTCATGACTTTGATCTCATCAACCAGTTTCTACTTTGCCAAAATATCATCTTCTATCTACTGTACATTGGGATCCTCCTACAATGAGGTCCAAATCTCCATAGTATCCTCAAATATCCGGCCACAGGCTTTGACTGTGGTTGTGATGCCTTCTAATGCAACCTTCATATATGCTTCACGTTGTTCTCGCACATATCGTGGTGTAGTTGGTCGCATCTTATGTTGTAACTCATGAATTTGCATCTACATTTCGAAATTGACCTTGTCCATCTCATTCTTCGACTCTTTAACTGCAATGGCGAGATTCTCATTCTTTTCCTGTGGTGCCGCCTCAGCTTGGATCTCGAGGTCGAGCAGCTTGCTAAAAGCTTTAGTAATAATATCCTCCAGTTGTTTCCTGCGTGTCATTTCCTCATTGCGGTCTCGTATTTCCTTATGCATGTCATGAAAAATGTGCTTGTTATCCTGCTTTACTTCCTTGATGAATAGCAAGGCTCATTGCTTGCATACCTGCAATTCCTCAGTAACTCCCTGATGGAAATTATGTATCGCCTAGATGGGTAGCACAGCAAGATTTAAACTAATGTTTTTCCAGTGCTGCGTACGCTTATGATCTTCTACATTCTAAAAATTTAATGCCCCTCTAGGCACCTACAGAGCATGAAACTCCATTGAGAGCACCATCTGTTGTATTGCTTGCATTTTTTCCTTCGCTAGGGCCGCGCTCACTTGCGCCACACTCGCTTGAGGCACGTTCGCTTAGACCGTGCTTGCTTGTACCTTTAAATCATTGAGGACCTGATGGACTAACCTCAATACAGCCTTATATTGATCTTCTATGTGATCCTAGATGTCCTTAGTGACATTCGTACTTTGTCACCAATCTATCAAGGTCCCATTCAGTAAGGACCATCCGCTTTTCTCCTCTTGATCGATCGTACTTGTGCTTCTTGCACAGGCCTCCTGGAGTTGGTGTTTGCCACTTCGTTACAATAAACTAGGGGTCTATTGTCGATGGTGAATCATCTTGACGGTCCTCACTGCCCTAAATTCCCCTCGCAGTTTCTTCTTGAGCATGCTCAGTATCTGGTCTACTTCCTGCTCAGATTCTTTCCTTGGGTTATTCTTCATGACTTTCTTCGCAGTTGTAGTTTTCCCACTAGTTCCTGCATATGTTGTGTCTAGGGGACTCAACCAATGCATTAGGGGAATTTTGAGGTCTAAAATGGGCCTCCTAAGGAAATTATAAAATAATAGTAGAAATAATAAAATAATATTAGATTACATCATCAAATTTTAGAGGGAAAAAATAAAAAACTACTTTTTCAACTCGCATTTTCAACTTATCTCCCTATGTGTTTACTCAAATTTCAAGTGGGAACACTCATTGGATGCAAAATTTGATTCCTCATCCAAGGAGTACCCATTTTTCATACTTTCAATGGGCTATACTACATCGAAAATGAGAAATACATGAAAAAATGTGATTGCAATCATGTTTTTCATGTATTTCTCATTTTTTGTGTAGTAGGGTCCATTGAAAGTATGCAACATGGGTACTCCTTGGATGAGGAATTAAATTTTTCATCCAAAGAGTACTCCCGCTCGAAATTTTTGTAAAACCTTAGAGAGATAAGTTTAAAAATTAGTTTTATTATTTTATTGTTTTTTAATATTTTTAATTTTTTACCCCATAAATAGTGAATCATCCCCCATGATTGACATCATCATCCTCAAGCCTATTGGTACTTATAAATTTTATTTTTGTTGTACATTTTTCTTAGGAGGCTCATTTTAGACCTTAAAATTTCTCTAATGACTCGTCCATCTACGCAAGATGCTCCTTCGTGACAAAATATGGTAGTGGGTACCATTCCTCTTGAGAATCCAAGCATGCCTGGATGTAAACACGATGAAAATATTCTTTAAACTCTGCAATCGCGTGATATTATTCAAACAAAATAGGTGATAGCCTCAGCTTCTGGCTCACCACTGTGCGCAAATCCATCTCCAATAAGACCTATAATAACTTGTTCTCTCTCGCTCGGGCTAGCTCCTTAGAAACCCATAGTGAAGCGTACCTCGCACCTTTGCAGACGTCTGGATCCGCATTCGTGAATTGTGACTCCTTGGGCTCTCTCCATTCCATCAAAGCTATTAATATCAATAACCCTGCATAGTTTAAATTCTTGCCATCCTCCTAGGCCTCTTGGAAATCATCCAAAAACTCCTTACACAAATAACCAGTCCAATTACACAGGACTCCTTTGTTGCACTGTGTTGCCAAAGACATGACTGGTGCTGACACCTCTTCTACTCAACACTTCCGCATAATCTTTGAAGCCAAAATGTGTGCGGCGAAGTGCACAAACTAATTAGTGATCAAGTTGATAGTATATCCCAAGGATTATTTTATTAGGTCATATTTATTCTTCATTTTATATGTAAGCTCCTTATCCTGATTTTTCTAGACAAATTCATCGGCGGGGTTCAATCCTTGGCATGGAAGCACGGTTATCTATCGGATCAACGTATTGTCAATGGGGATTTTCTCACCCAACCAAAGACATCCATCATTCACTAGAGCCAATATTTGGCACACACAAATGGTGTTGATGTTGATGTGCCTGAAATGTGCAGCATAAAGCATATTTAGCAGCCCTACTCATTGAATTCTTGTAGCCCACCTAAGTGGCTCAAACCTTGTTATGTCGGTTTCTTCATAATAGACTGCGTGAAAATATTTGCTAGGCTCAAACTGGGGATACTTGATCCGGTCATTAAAATCCCATTCCTCCATTCGTAATTGTGGCACCTTCCCCAACAATTCTCCCTCAAAGGGCACGACCTCTGGTAGCAATGGTGTAAATATTTTTAACTTTCTGGTGTCTAGGTCCTTTGTTTCTTTGGAAGTTGATTTCCTCAGAGGCATATATGGTAGAAACCTAGAAATGGGTTCCACATCTTCTGCATCAATATCTTCTAGCCTACCGACCATATAACTTCTCCTTCGGATTCTTGAACCTCCATTGGTTGCTTCTGCTTATCCAGCCTCTCCTTAGTCCATTGCTCCTCGATGATCTTCTTTCTTGGTGATTGTCTTACAGTGGGCTTCTTCGGCTTCTTTGTCTATGCTTCTCCTAAGGTAGACTACTTCCTAGGTGACCTTAGCCCTGTCATAACCAGCGGTGTAGAAGTCATTATATATCCTAGCCCTCTTCTAATAAATTCCTGCTCAAATACTTGAAACTCTTTCAAGACATGCAGTAAATCGCTCGACTCTCTCCTAGGTGAAAAATCACAAATCTACTTCTCAGTGAGAAAAGTGTCTGAATGTGGAGCGAGATGCAATATTTATAACCAATTTGAATGTCGAACTCCATGATCCTCTTCATATTCACTTCATTAATGTAGATTCGGCGGCATATTTTCCCAGCTATGCTCATTAAATGTGTTTTCCCTGCTCCTTTCAACGGAAAATTTCCATCATATTAGTTTTTACACCTCCAATGGTCATATTTCTAGTGGAATTCAACGGACCTCGCTTTATAGCGTGGTTATTTCTCCCTTTCTCAGTTTCTTCGAACTCCTCCATCTTCCTGAAAACCACGCAGTACTTCCACTTCTTCGAAGCCCTTCTGTTGCAGAGTAGTTTATAGTCTTGTGCTCTCTTATAACTACTTGTAGCACTAAGATTGTTTCCCATTCATATAGTCATCACAATGTTCCAGGGGCAGGGTCATCCCTGTATAGCTTCAATCTACTTCCATTTACTCATCCTAGCATCATTTGACCATCCAACTTCGCATGTTGAACTGTGTCTCCCTCCGAGACGTGTATGATAATATATAGTCCCAACCAATGTGTTTGGAACTTTCTGGCTAACTTCTTGAATTGACTATCATACATCAGCACTATGTCTCCTTCCATTACAAGCAAATGTTCCATCCTTTCTTCCATGATATCATTGTCTGCCATATTTGTTACTGCTACAATTCTTAGACTAGGCACAATATATTCCATAGGCATAACTACTTCTTATCCATAAACCAGCCTAAATGGGGTATATCCTGTCAACTCCTTGCAGGTTGCTCTATATGCCCATAATATTACTACAATTCTCAAATCCCAATCATTCCTATTGACATTCCATACTTTGGTGAGAGAATTCTCCAAAATATTGTTAAAAGCTTCAATTGTTCCAATTTCCTGGGGGTGATAAGGTGTGCTCTTATAATGATACACTTGGAATTCTTTAGTCAATGCCTCGATGATTTTATTCATGAAATGTTACCCTCTATCGCTCATCAAAATCTTTGGGCACCCAAATCGGGAAAGAATGTATTCGAATATGAACTTTTCAGCAAAATCTATGCTACAATCCTTCATTGGCTTAGCTTCGACCCATATGGTCATATAATCTGTGGCAATGATGATATACCTCACGCTAGTCTTCTTCTATGGTGTATTAATCGTTCCAACAAAGTCTATTTCCCACTTATCAAATTCCTTCAAGGTCACTTGTGGGTTCAAGGGAATTTCATCTCTCCTAGATGGTCTTCTTGTTCTTTGACAAGCATCACAGGATCTCCAATATTCTTTTGCATCCTTGTGCGATGTAGGCCACCACAATCCAACTCTCAAAATATTCTACGTTGTGTATTTTCTTGTATAATGTCCTCCTGCAACTCCTCCTTTCACTTCTTCAAAATTTCTCCATCTTTCATACTCAGAGACATATCTGCACAATATTTCATTTGGCCCCATTTTATACAAAATGTCCTGCAATCAAAGAAAAATCAGTTGCCTGGACTATCGGTTCCTTTTTCTGCTGCACGGTATACTCCGTAGGTGCCATCACTATACTCAAAAACTGAATAATGTTTGTGAAGTGATCATATGAAACCCTAATTGCAAATAATTGTGCATCTGGCAGGTTCTCTTCAATACTCGTGAGTTCTTCTCCAGTCTCTATCCTTGACAGATGATCGGGTCCCGCATTCAATCTTCCTCGCTGAACTATAACATCAAATTCATACTCCTAAGACAATAACATCCATCTAAACATATTCCCTCCCAGAACAGGCTTTTTCACCAAATACTTTAGCGTAGAGTGATATGTAAACATCTTGAAGTGTGCTCCTAATAAATAATGCTTGAATTTTTGCAGTACATATACCATAGCCAATCCTTCGTGTTTTGTTGTAGAATAATTATTTTATGCCTTGGACAATTTCCTGCTTGCAAAAGATATGGGGTGATCAATATCTCCCTCTCCTGGTTTCTCCAGTACTAAGCCCAATTTTATACAAGATGCATCAACATGAACGTGAAACTACTTATTCCAGTCCATAAAAACTAGAATTGATGCAATTACCATCTTCTCCTTTAGTATGTCAAAGATTTTCCGGCATTATTCATCCTAGCAATAAGTAACATCCTTCTTCAATAGCTTTTCCATCGGTGCAGTTATCTGCACATATGCCAGTATGTCCCAATGTTGTGCGTAGTTGCTTCGATGTCTTAGGTGGTTCCAAGTTCACAATAACAGAAATCTTCGTGGGGTCTACCATCAATCCTTTCCTGCAAACCACATGTTGTGATAGTATACCAAAAGGTACATAAAAGATGCATTTCTTCAAGTTCAGTGATATTTGATATTGTCTACAGGTATCCATCATCAGTCTTAAATTCACAACATGGTTCTTCAACAGTCTAAAGACTGTCCAATCATCAAAATAAACTTCCAATAATTTATGTATATACTCCTTAAAAGCTGCGACTACTACTCTATAGAATATTGCATGAGCATTCTTCAAGCCAAAAGGCATGAATATATACTGATAAGATCCCCATTCAGTGGAAAAAGTTGTCTTACTTCTTTCTTCTAGTGCAATTCTAATCTGATGGTAACTTGAAAACCCCTTTGTAAAAGAGTAGGCCTCCTGCCCTCCAAAATTATCCAAAACTTCATATGTAAAAGTTGTAGGGAATGGTTCATACACACATGCATCATTTAGCTTCCTCAAATCAACACAAATTATGATTTCACCCTTTTTCTTCTTCTCTTGAATAACCATAGGACTTACCCATTCAGATTCCTCCATAGACTCAATTATACCATCTTTAATCATCTTTTACAATTCCTCCTTTACCTTTTCCTTGTACTTCAGGTTCAATCTATAGGGTCACTGCTTTACAGGCTTCGCATTTGGTTTCAAAGTGATCCTCATAACTCTGAGGTCTCCTACTATTCCCTTCAGTTTTGAAAACTTATTGGGAAAGAGTTCTTGATATTCATTCAACAACTCTGCAACTTTTTCCACTGTATCTGCATCCCAATAATCCCCAATCAGCACGAATTTTAGCTCCTCTTTTATTCCTATATTCACCTTTTGTGTCTTCACCGGTTGCATTATGTCAAGGATCTTAGGTTTTGGCCCAGAAACCTCGCATTGTCCTTCCAACTCTAGGATATTAATATTGTGTAAATTTCCTCAACCTCTTCCGCTATCACATTATAGCATTCTACTACTTTCTCCAACTGTGTGTTCCAATCAGGCGGTGTCTAGGTTATCATGGTTGTATTCTTCAAAACCTTTGCTCTGACTGCTTGAAGATTTGCGTCTATGTACTGACAGTCATCTTCAAAACTAAAATTCATTAAAAATCCTTCAACCATATATTCCCAATTCGTTGTTCCATGTCACAGTTCGATTTCAAGGTACCAATTTAGAGGTACCACATCTAATGTGTGAACAAATGTATGTACCCATTCTGGTGCTGGATCTTCGCCCCACATCATAGTCCAGTGAAAAATATGCCCTCTAGGTTCATCCTTTCCATCATATTTTATTTTGATTATGGTGTTTACCTGACCAAATTTGTTCATCATCAAACTGTGATATTCTCTCCAATTGCCAATGTTTCCCTTATGATTACCCCACCATCTTGCAAGTGTAGATCTCAGTGCTACGTCCAAAGCTTGAAACCTTTGTTCTTTAGGTACTTCTCATTCAAATTCATCAAGAAAAATATTTACATCTCATATCTTATCATAGTAAGGTAAATTAAATACCTCTGTAGTGATGCAATGAAGTGATCTTGTAATGTTGTTACATAACTTGGTAGAAACTTCGTGGAGCCTATTCTTCCAATTCTCCAGTTCTTCATCAGGATTTGAAATACATGAGTTTTCCCTTTCCCGACTTATCCTTCCATGTATAGTGGGATTGATCCAATCTTCATTCTATGCGGTTATTTTATATATATTATCGATATTTCCATATCACAGTATTCATCCTGAATAGGTTATGTATACCGCGCTCCTTCTGATGGGTCTAGAGGAATAATAACCCTCAGATCGCCTTGTTCAAACACCATTTTTCTTCTCTTCAGATCGATTATTGCATCAATATAAAAATCCCAATCCAATATAAGCAATGCTGGATATGGATTTTTTTCATCTACAATCTCAATTACTTCAAAATATTCCATAGCGCACACTCTATCAATGTCTACTACTATACCAGGCAACCTACCCATAGGAATAATCTTCAGTTGATTATCCATTCTTAACTGGATCAGTGACAATTGTATCTTTCATTTTCCCATGTGCTCCCATGTCTTTTTAGGCGATACATTGGCATCCAATCCCATATCGAGAATTATCAAATCCATCGTGTATTCACCAATTTGCACGATTAACCTCATTTCTCTTCCAGTTCATTTTTAATGTCGATGCAACTTATTTACAACGTGCATCTCACTACGCGACTCTTCTCTTTTAGCACAGGAATCTATCATCTCTTAAATATTATCTACAACCCTATGATCTCGCAACAACTTCATGCAGATATGAAAAAATGATTTCAATATGGCTGGATCAAACTCTGTCGCAGTAATCGCCTGGTTTCTTTTCTTCTGAGGCGTTAGCTCCTATTGATTTTGTGGCTACATCATAGATTTTGAAGCTTCTGGGTGCATGAAAATCTTGTTTTCCTCCAAGAATGTCTCCTTTTCTCTTTGCATATTAAACCCAATGTTCTTATATCTAACTTTCTAACCCATGTGTCCTCCATAGGTTTTTGTCCTGTTGTGCTATCTTCCCCCGTAGTTGTGCCATTTTGGGCTACTATGTTAACACTAGGCCCTTCTTCACACGGTTCTGTAGTCATCATTTGTAATTTACGTGTAGGCTGTTGATTTCTTTTCTCTTGCATCTTTCCTATTATAACAAGACAATCTTATATTACATGCTCAAAATATCTATAATACCTGCAAGAGGGATTTGTAGGATTATGGTAGTCCCTCGCGAAATTTTCAACTTTGCCACAGTTGTAACATACGATTTGACCACATCCTCGACTAGTGCCTTCTCCTCCTCCTCCTCCTCGGCCTTGGAAGCATCCAAGCCCTTGTTGGGCTAGGGTCCCCTAGGTAAAATTTAAGTCAATTTTGTTATTTTTTTAAAGCGTAGCGCCCAGGTCAAGTGGCTTTGGGGCAGGTCAAAGCTCCTTATTTTTATAACAGGTAAAAGGGTAAAACATGGGGCTCAAACCACGGTTTGATTCCATGGTTTTGGTGCATCTAAGTTGTATAAAATGGCATGTAAGAGTCAATTCGAAGATTCAATCAATCAATGAGAAATTGAGTAATTTGTTTATATGATTTGGACAAGTTTTGTGATAGTTCTGAGTAGAGATAGGCTCATGCGGTTGTGTGTGCGGAGACCTAAGTCTTGGGCTGTGTGCGAGGACTCTATGGCTATGTGTGCAAGAGACAGAATTGTAATCATTTAAGATCTGCTAATAAAGAGAAGTTTCAAAAGTTTTCTTTACTTGCATGATATTTGTTTATGTGTTGATGTATTGATTTACTTATAGTTCTAGTGCAGTTTACATTATTGATGCGTATTGGTATGAGTTGATTATCTAATTGTGCAAGATTTGTATCTGTTTCTATTAAGGGTTTTTGTGAAATAATATCCGGATAAAATAGATCTTTGTGTTTGTGCAAGTCTTCTTCTATTTTATTAAATTTAGATATGAATTGGGTTAAACATCACTTGTGCATAACAGTAGTAGTTAGATCAAATTGGAAGGGTTAGATCCATGGCATAGTTCTCGCTCGGGGTATGGAAACCTGGTTCCAGCACCCCCCCACACTGCTTCGGGTGAGACTTTCGTTTGTGCCAGAATATCACTGCCAAAAGGGCCAATAGTTTGATGGTTTTGTTGGTTGTGCAAAACACTCTGAACCTGGGTCAAGACCCAAAAATGGTTCCATTTTCAGGAACGAGACCTTTTTCAGGGAGATTTGATGTTGTGGCATCTGACTACACCTGAATTAAAATATTGGTTAGATAGAAAGGTGAGGGAATTCACGATCCAAGATAATTGGAATCCGCGATTATCTACTAAAGAGTGGGAACAAAGATTTATTTATACAGATCAGTGCAAAATTTTCTTTACGTCCTTTGCAACTTAACTGCATGAGTGATTATCTTAGCTTGCTGAGTTTCAGACCTGTGCAAAGGATGATGCAATCACCAAGTGGACTCCAGAATTGATTCAACAATTGGAATAATGCAGCAATAAGATCACCTGCGCAGTAGATTACTGGATCAACAACATTATGGATGGATTTGTCACTGAATTTTCTATTGACGCCTTTGTGTCGTATTCTAGTGTTGAAATAATTTTTTTCAAAGGCCCTCGAGGTAAGTTCATGCGCTCTTTAAAGTTGTGGATTAAAATGCTCTTATGTGAAAAGGGTACTTTGTGCAGCCATACTGAATCAATGTTCAAAATAGGTCAACCTAACCATACGCGCAGTGGAAAATTTTATAACACATACCAAGAAAGAGATTTTGTGTACATTCCCCTCAAAGGAAAATTTGATAGTGACTAAGAGTCTGAAGCAAGCAGTTATGGTGAATCAGCACAATCTAAAGAAAGGACTACAGCTACACTTCAGATCCCATCCACCCCACTCCCAAATCCGCCTCACACTCCACTCCACCCCAATCCACCTCCATCTCCACCACTAGTATTTGATATGGCTAACTCTATTAAGATGCAGAGTTTTAAGGGTGTCAGGAATGAAGACACTCAATAGTTCTTGTTCATCGCAGAGGCTGTGTGGAAGGCGTAGTAGATTAATGATGATGATGTTAATAAATCACGCTCGCTACTGCATTCCAACAATGCGCGTTGGACTGGTATATGAGGTATGTATAAAATAACTCAAATGCTATGATAGACAATCTCAAAGATGCATTAAAAGAATAGTTTCGAAAGCCAAATTCAGATGCTCAATGTGTTACCAAATTAAAGGATATTCATAGGAAGTGAATGAGACCGTATGGGAAGAGAATCAGTGGTTCAAACGTATCATCAAAGATGGAGGATTCATTATTAGTGATGATTAGAACAAATAATGGTTCATTGCAATTTTATTACCGCATCTACGCCTACTTTTTTCTCAACAGAAGATTGTGTCCCAGGCCAAAGCTGTGGAAATTACAATAAAGCTAGAGGATTCTCCAGTCTAGAACACGCAGGCTAGGGTTCAACAAATTCAAATTCAAATGTATGCCTTACACTTAGAACTGCAAAGCTTTCAAAAGGAGAATGGGAAGGACGTACACACAGAGATATGGTGCGTGCACTGCAAAGCTGAGGGACACTACAAGGAGAAATGTCTCATATTTTGTGAATATCTGGGAGTTGGAGGAGGATAGATTCTGATCAAGCCAAACCCAAGGGTTGGAGCACCACAAGGTGTGAACCCTCCAATATGGTGTGCAATATTTCAAGTAGCTGGACAACACCCTACAGACTATTGTCTCAGGTTGCACAAATATATTCCGACGGCCAAGCAACTCTATTGCAACTTTTTTCGATTTGTAGGTCATGATGAGAAGCACTGATGCATTTTTCACCTAATTATTGACCAAGTTGCGACCTTTAGGATACAGTCAGAAAATAAAGGTCCAAATTCACCTATGTCACCCTTTGGGTGAGGGGGATTTCAGGGCTGAGGGCATGGAAGAGGAGGAGGAGCTGGTCGAGGAAGAGGCTAGATAATTTGTTATAATTGTGGAGAAATCGGCCACTTCGTGCACGACTTCACAAACCCAACACAACAATCCTATAGGTATTTTCGGCAGTTTGACCATGTAATTAAAGATTTCCATGTGTTTTTTGCGAAGATGCAGGAGAAGAATACTACGACACCTACACGAGATGTTCATATGATGAGGGCAGAGTCGCGCGATGAATAACCTAGTGTTAATATTGTAACCAAAAGTGGTGTAACAATTGGTGAAAACAAAGTTGAAGGTAAGAAACCTACTACAGATGTCTGGGTTCGAAAAGCCCCTCATTAGGGTAATTTTGAGGTCTAAAATAGGCCTCCTAAGGAAATTATAAAATAATAGTGGAAATAATAAAATAAGATTAGATTACATCATCAAATTTTAGAGGGAAAAAAGAAAAAAACTATTTTTTCAACTTATCTCCCTATGGGTTTACTCAAATTTCAAGTGGAAACACTCGTTGGATGCATAATTTGATTCCTCATCCAAGGAGTACCCATGTTGCATACTTTTAATGGACCTTTCTACACAAGAAAAAATAAATACATGAAAAACGTGATTGCAATCACGTTTTTTCATGTATTTCTCATTTTTCGTGTAGCAGGATCTATCAAAAGTATGTAACATGGGTACTCCTTGGATGAGGAATTAAATTTTTCATCCAACGAGTACTCCCACTTGAAATTCGACTAAAACCTTAGGGAGATAATTTGAAAATATGAGTTGAAAAAGTAGTTTTATTATTGTATTATTTTTTAACCATTTTACCTTTTTTACTCCAAAAATGGTGAATCATCCCCCATGGTTGACATCATCATCTTGAATCGTATTGGTTCTTATAAATTTTATTTTGGTTGTACATTTTTCTTAGGAGGCCCATTTTAGACCTAAAAATTCCCCTAATGGAGAAGAAGGAATGATTTAACTTGTAGAAGGAAAAGGATATTTTCAATGAAGTAAAGAAGAACTTTATGGACCCTGGTGCGTCAACATCAAAAGTATAGATCAGGCTTGTTGATACTGCAGAGGTGACTGACCCAGCTGAACTAAAAATGTTCCTGCAGGCTTGTATTAAGCTTTTGTGCAATAAGAAGGTGGTTGAAAATCTGCAAACACTAATTGACAATTGCACTGAGAAAGAACAGCCCCAAAAGGAACAAAAGGTTGTCAAAAAATATACAAAAGCAAGAGAAGAAATGGACGGGAAATGCTCTTGACTGCTCAAATAGGATACTTTGAGATGTATCAATTCATCCTAGATATGGGGTCTTATGCAAATGTACTACCTAAGAAAACATGGCAAAGAATGGGAGAGCCTAAGCTTGAATGGTCCATATTTCAACTAAGCATGGCTAACCAACAAAATATTATCCCAATGGGAAGACTCCCTAGGGTAGCAGTTGAAATTGAAGGAGTCAAGGTGTTTGTTGAATTTTAAGTCATCAAAATTGTTGATGATAAAAACCTATATCCTGCAGTAATAGGCTTAGACTGGGCTTTCAACATGGATTTTATTATTAACCTCAAGCACAGGAGCATGGTATTTGAAAGGAATGGGACACGGATTGTGGTCCCTCTGGATCTAGTAGAAGGAGCAAGATACATAGAGCTAGTACGCAATGACTATGTTGGGGATGATATTGATCATGTGTACAAATTGACTGTGAGGGACGAGGAATGGATCAATCCCACAACAGATGGTCGGCTTAGTTGGGAGAAGGATAGTTCGTGCTTATCAGACTCATATGAAGAATTGGAAAACTGGAAGAACAGCTTACACGAAGTATCCACACTGTGTGGTAATTGGGTTACCATATCTCTACGTTGCATATCTTCTGAGTTACGTGAACTACCCCATTATGATGGTATAGGAGATGTAAGTATGTTCTTATATGCAATTGAAAGGGATGTTCTAGAGGAACAGCGATTCCGTGCACTTGATCTAGCCCTATGCTCAACCCCAGCATGTTGGTGGGGAACTCACAAAGAGAATATTGCTACTTATAAGGATTTCCATAGAATGATGCAACTGTGATTTCATAGTCCCATCACTCAAATGAAAGGAACATACTCGGGTGTAGAGGATCCGCGCATTCTTTTAGCTAATTTGACTGCAGTTTGGGGAGAAGGGTCATAGCCAAAATGGGTTCACATATTCATCCATACATTAGATAGGGTATCCATGAATTCGTACTTGGAGACTGAGCTGCGACAAGGTATTGTCAAATGGACTACGCTAAAATAAAGCTTCATTTTTACTTTCACCTTTGAAAGTGGGTTCCAGAGCGTTGATGAGGCATTACAGGAAATTCGAGATACTATCTTTGATATGCCAAAGCAATCGATGGTATGGACCTCACCAAAATGGAATGCGCAGTTAATGGTTGCATATGAATGCCGAAATGTGATTGTTGAAGACAACAAGGAGGATACAATAAATATTAACATTCTTGAGTCGGAGGGTCAGCGCGCATTTTTTGGACTTGAGATTGCACTGCTAGACACTACTGAACCTGTGAAAACCAGGATAGTGAATATTAGAACAAAAGAGTAGGCTAAGTTTTCCAAAATAGGAGATTATTGGGATGAAGATTGTTACAGCATTTTTTGGTCATCTAACCTATTATCATTAGATGGATCCAAGTACACCATGTAAGACCAATTCTACCCTAAGTAAAATTGCTTTCACTATAAAAATAACTTAGTAAACCACCTTTATTAAGTTGTTTATGGTCTAAACAGGAAACCCCATGAGGAAATATTAAATAAATCTACATTTGTTTGATTTTCCTCAAGGAATAATTAGTTAAACAACAGTTTAATTAATATTCTTGGTTATATTTAACCAAAAACAAGGAAATTAATTAGATAAATCATTATTTATCTTATTATTTTCTAAAGAATAGTTATTTAAACCTTATTTAAATAATATTCTTTGTTAAATATGACTAAATCACCCATAAATAATTAAATAAATCATTATTTATTTGATTATTACTAAACCACATCCTTAAAATGATAAATAAATCATTTATTTATTTATTATTTACAAATAAATGGATTTAACCCAAGTCAAATTCCTTTTCCCTCCAACAAATATAATAAAATATTCAATAAAAGTTGGATCTTGATTTGGTTAATAATATTTTAATTATGCACCAATATCTAGACTAACTCAATATTTTGTTATAAATAGAAGGGTTTTCCCATTCACTTACCACCTTTTGTTGCCTAAAGATCACTCTAGATCTATACTTTTGGTCTGACTATTGATCCACCATCATAGTCATATTTTGCTACCATTTTTGTCTGGGTTTTCTACACCATCAAGAGAGAGGAATTTTAGATCTGAAGTGCTGAGGACTTATAAGAACCCATCCCATTGAGGAGAACTGGTAACACCCTTCTATGTTTTCCTCCCAAGTGCCATTAATACAAAATTCATTCAACATATTCTTGTCTTGTCTATTTGATGCATGGAGTAAATCTTGTTTTTTCTATTGCTTAATGTCTTTTGATGCATAGATTTATATTTTTGCAGCATTTATCTTGATCACCTAACTGCATATGTAAGGATATTGGTAGCCATCTTTGCTGTTAGGTTTGTTTGTTATGCACAGCTAAAGTGGTCTTTTTTCGTACGCTTGGAATTAAGATTCATACTAACAACTGGCGACTCCACACGGGTTTACGATTACGACCACTATCATTTTTCTGATCCTTGCATATCTAGCTGCTTCAAACCCTAGGATTTCTCTTCAGCCCCTTGTTTTTTCTTTTCTTGATTTTTTTTTTAACCTATAAAACCCTAAAACGATAAAAATTCTAACTTCCGCATGTTTTCGGACCTATTGCGTAGGTGACAGACATCAGCCGCAGCTGAGACAACACCTTTTTCTGAAATATGCCACCGAGAGTGCCGAAAGTGCAGGTTGCACTTTTTGGCCCAAAACCTGTGACCTAGACCTTCAGGACGCACCTTTTAGCCCAAAAACTACAACCTCTGCTGAAAACAGGTCAGAAACTACGACCTCGATTTTTTGCAGGGATTTTTCTGAAAGTTTTCTAGGTTTTTCTGAGCCTTTGTTCAGGGTTGTCTGACCTTCGTCTCCGCCCATTTTTGACCTGTACTTGTTCTATTTTGCTCAAATAATAGGGAACCTAGCCCCCTAGGGCTTCAGTACCCTCCACTTATTGTGGAAGAGTTTTTGCTATTGCAGGTTGTCTAAAATTTCAGAGTCTTCAGCCATTTTTTTCAGATCTGATACCTCACCTTCATATCCAATTCATATCGGCTTGTTATCCATCCAAATCACCTCATTTATCTTTGTTTGGGTTTTCCTCTAGGGTTCACTCCGTTTCCCTCCAAGAGATAGCCTTTCGACACCCCATTTACAGCAATTTTTCCTCTGATTTGTTGATGTTTTCTGCACCACTTTCCAACAGATTTATTCTTTAGATCCCTGTCCCTCCTGACCTTAGATATATTGGCTATTTTAGTGTGTTTTGATTAATTTTTTACTCACCTATAGACTAGTTGTTGAGAGGCCCGCGTCCTTGGGTTTAGATTATTGCATCATTAGCTGTTTATTTTCTGTTTTTGCAGGCTTATATATTGTCATTTGCAGGTTTATTTATAGCTATACAACACACTTTTTCTTTTTTATTTACAAATGTCTGGGTTTAAAAATTAAAATTTACACACTTCACACACACACCCTAAGCGAAAAATGGCTTGGTTAACACCACCAAGCAAAGACTCTAAAACATTTAAATCAATTGATCCTGCACCTCTCTACCCTTGTTTCAACATTGTAATCAGTTGATCCTACACCTCCCTACCCTTGTCGGTCTCTTTTTCCTTTGTGTCGTGTTTGTGTCGTCATCATTGCGCCACCAAGGCATTTATCCTGGATATTTCTTGGCCTTCATCCTCAGTTTCCGGTAGGAAGACTTACTCCTCCGCGTAGGATTCTAGTTAGTCCTCCACTGAGTCCGCACTCCGACTCTTCTTCTAGTCCTTTGGGTTCTCCTTCTCATCTCGCCTTCGGTTCTCCCCCTGACACCTCCACCATGTCTGGTGCAGGACCTAATGGTTGTGGTAACTCTGACCCTCATGCCAGGAATACCACTAGTGGGACCGCAACGGACACTACCCCAGTTGCGCCCTTACTCCCCTTCATGGCAGGCCTCAACCTCCCTGATTTCGACCAATTGATAAATCACCCTATACACCATGACACTAGTTGGCCTGCTATGCCGACTAAGCTCCCTTCCGACATCCCCAAGTTTGAAGGCCTTGCTAGAGAAGATCCTACAAATCATGTTCGATCTTTCCACATATGGTGTTCGTCTAACTCCATTACCGATGACTCTATCCGTCTTTGGTTGTTCCAAAGTACGCTTACAGGTGAATCTTCTAAGTGGTATGTTGATTAGGCCCCTTCCTCTCATACCACCTTTGCGACTCTTGCCCAGGATTTTCTGTCTTACTTCCAGCTCCCCTTTCACTATGACACTGGTATTGAACTTTTGACTTCTTTCCGTCAATCATCTGCGACCCGCCTATCCGATCATGTCCATGAATTGCAGAGAAGAAAGAGCCTATGTCAATCCCCTACCTTTGAAGACCGTGTCTACATGGACTGGTTCCTTAGATCTCTCTTGCCTCCTATCAATAAATATGTCGCATCGCATTTTCCTCAAACTGAAGAAGCCGCTATCCAAATGGTGTTAAAATATGACCTGATCTATGCTCAGTCAGGTTATGTTTATACCGTTCTACCTGATCTTCCTAGACCCAGTGGTGCCAATGCACCGGGGGCATCTCATGCCACCGACGGTATCATTGGAGCTCTCTCCAATCCATACGCTCAACCTCCCATGGGCTATGGTTTTCCTAGGGGGGGGCCAACACCTCCTACACTTTTCCCCCTCCCGGTAGCATGTATCCACGATACGGCATGACTCCTCTTTTTTCCCAACCTCCTGTTTACCACATTGTTACCCAACCTCCTTATTATCCGTATCCACAGCCTGGTGCTTCAGCTCCTCCAGCATTAGCACCTTTTCCTCCCTTGCCTTCTCAACCCCCACAACAGCAGCCACTGCCCCCTTAGGGGCAGGTGTATGCACAGCAGGGTGCGATTAATCCTCCTCCCTCCAAAGAGACGAGGAAAGGTACTTAAAATCAATCTGCTCCCGATAATCCTAGACCTAATCCTCAAAATAATGCACCTAACACTGCTAACCAGCAACAGGGCACTCAGCCCAAGCAAGACAGGCCTGTTCCCACGAACCAACCTTGTTCTTGTTATGGTGTTTATGGTTATAACACGCACGATTCTCCTCTTTTACAATAGATGAAGCAGATGTGGGAGGCTCAAGAAACGTTGCGAGGACAGCAAGCCTCCCCTTTCATCCCTCCCAATGCTGCGCCTAGTCGGCCAACTACGCTTACTAATCCTTTCCCTCAGCAAGAATTTGTGGCTACCCAACCACTTGAAGGACAGGTGGCCACTCAACCTCTTCCATCTGGTACCTCCGATTACCAGATTCTCATGATGAACTCTGCTCAACCTCTAACCGTAGACATCAATCTTTAGACTCGGTCCTGTCAGTACAACAAGCCTCCCGCTATGTCTATCCCTGAGCCTCCTCCTTCAGTCTCTACAGAGCCTCTTTCGACACCTAATGATCCCTTGTAGATCCCTCGGCCTAAGGCAGAGGTTCATACCAATATCCCTAAAGGACCGCTATGCTGAAATGCTGCTTCTAGAAAAGCTGCCCATTCGTATAGCATAATAGATGTTTTGGCGCAATCTCCTGCTGCCATTTCAACGCTAGAACTCCTCCAGTCGTGCCCTTTACAACGAAAAGCTCTACTATCTACCATGGCAGTTGTAGATCCTTCCGATGATTGATTGAGTGTCTTTGATGTTGACCTACGTAACATCCTCCTCTCCTCGCCTTCCGTCGCCTTCCAAATCCCGCGAAAGATCCTAACACCAACATTCCCCTAAGGGCGGCTGATGAGGGGGCATCCACCCGTGTGTAGCGTCCACTTCAAGATTTCCTCCTTCCACTCATACCGTAAAGGTAGTCACCATTGACCAAGCTGATATATTAAGAACCGAAGTCTCGTACCCTCCCCCGAGTCCATCATCTCTTCGTTGAAAATAAGCAACCGTCGATCCCTTTCGACCTCGTTGTCTCACTCCGGAGTCTACAAATATAGGTCATTTGGTTGCACATTCCCTATTCTTCCCCCTCCTATCTTTGATCCCATCTCATTGAATGTTTGCATGATGCAATCGTCTTGGGCTGCCCTCAAGCAGCCCGCCTCAGCTAGTCAGCAACCTCCTCGCCCTCCGTAGCCTACTCCTAGCCCTTCGATTCAGCCTTCTGGATCACCTCCTCTTGGCCCTTCAACTGGCATCCATGAGCCTCTTACCTCCCCGGAATGGTTCCTCCCGTACCTTAACCATTTTGGAGCCATCCCGCCCGTCATTACCCCTCTGGTTCGATATCATTCCTAGCTCCACCCCGCAGAGTGCATACCTGCATCTGCCATGGCCACCCTCTCTCTTCCTAACTTGACCCTCGGGATTCCCGTCTGGTACCTTGATCCTCCAGCCACTACCCTGGCTGGTCAAACCCAACCTTATCTTTATTTGACCCCGTTTCAACCGGTCCCCATGACTTCTCTCGCTGCAACCGTGCCTCAGCCACCTCAACAAGAACCACCTCTTGTTGCGACCACTTTGGGTAAGAAAAGAAAAGCTCGCATGGGGGCAACCAAAGACAAGGCTTCCCTAACAAACCCTACCTCTCACCTCCAAATTCCACCATCCGCGTTGCATGTTGAGTATTAATTTTGGTCATGCCACCCATACTGCTCCTGAGTTGCCTCATCTCAAGCCCATGGTTAATGTCGCATTCCCTGAGTCGACGGTCCCCGAAACCTCTCCTTCTTCATCGACCGTTACCAAGAACAACAAGACTATTCACACCAAACACCCTTTTGCTTTGTGTGTTCTCCATGGCCATTACTCTCATCATTGTCCCCGCCTTACGCATTACCGTGCCTCTTTAGAGGTAGTTCGAGAGGACGATATTGAGTAGAACCAATCCGCTTCTCTCGTACTTGCACAGTATGTTGCAGGCCAGACTGAGGATTTACCCGCTCCTATTGACATTCCTCATCCTGATGTCGAGATGACGGAGCATGCGGCCACCATCCTCTACCTATCATCATCCATGAGACACTTGAAAAAAGCTCCTTCTGAATCTTCTCTTGTTGTTTCGCTTGACCTCCCTTCAGCGATCACCCTGGGCTCAACGTCACTGGATCCTGTATCTGTTTGTTCTTACGTCATCCCCCGTGACGATGCAGATGTGATTCTTTCTTCTCATGATGATGAGTCAGGTAGATTGGCTACATCACGTGGTCTCCCTTCCTCCAGTCTTTCCGCCTTCTTTTGTGATGACGACATCATGGAAGCCATGTCCACCCCTGACTTCATCTTTCCCACCCATAAACGGGATGCCATCATCCATACCTTTGGTGACTTACGCGGCTTGAGCTCAATCTATGCCTCCAGTAGCTCCCACACTCCCCCTCACCGGCGGCATGTGAGTAGTAGACATCCTACCCAGATCACTCCCTTTCGCGGAGTGCGTTCAATTTTCACTTTGCGCTCAAGTTCCCAGCATTGTTCTTCATCCTCCCATTTATTGCCTTGTGGCACCTTTCAGATGGACCCTCTGTCCACACCTTATATCGGTTTTTCTGATGGTGCAAGTCACTACTCCCAGAATCTAGCCTTGGCAGGTTGGGCCATTTTTACCCCCTTGCATTCGCTTGTTCTCTCAAACGGTGTATGCATTGGTACTGCTACCAATAATCAGGCCGAATATGATGCAGTGCGGGGTTTATTAGCCGATGCCCTTTCACATCGCATCCTCCACCTTCATGTTCGTTTAGATTCCCTGCTTCTTGTCAGGCAATTAAATGGTGTCTATTGTGTGCATAATCCTATCCTTTTCAGAAGATATTTACGAGTGAAGCTTTTGATGCGTGAATTTGAAATCATTACTTTCATTCATATAGGCTAGAGAAAAAAATCACTATGTAGATAGCATTGCAAACCATATTCTAGATTGGCATTTAGCATATGCATTTAACACAAGACAATAACATAAAAATATCAAAACGATGCATATCCATAATATGTGTCGTATAAAATGTTTTAGAGTCCACCAACTCTGATACATATGAAATTCCCATAGCATGTTAAAAAAACTCAAAAATGGGGGCACCACCTACCCCTACACACTAATCACTATCTGGAGGATCCAAATCCAATGGATCTACTCCCACAGATCGTAGATCACGCATACCTTGTTCGACCATCGCCATGCGCCGCATGACCCCTCGCCACTCAGAGGGTAGACCAATACATGGCTCTATGTACTGGTCATCTAATTCTTGCCAGCCGCGCTCTGAAACACTGGTCAGAAGTCTCTCATGTCTATGATGGATATCCTCCAGGAGGGCTGCTGCATCCTCATTTTTTTGCGCCCTTGATCCACTAGATCCTGCGACCCCCGATACTGCAGGTCATCCCATGTACCCGACCACTTTTACCGGTGCTGTATCTGCATACCAAAAGTAAAAGAATCAGTACCACATACAATATTCTAGAACTTTACATGCACATAAAAGATTAGAAATTTGTCACTTACCATCGAGTCCCCATATTCAACCAGGTAGCAGTGGCAGATCCGAGTCCCCACATTAACTCATCCCACTATAGGGATATTCGTCTATATACAGCGGCGTCTGATCCCAATGAACAAAGAAATCAGGGCGAAACACTCTTCCAACTACTCCACCTCCTCCTCTGCACAGTATTCGCCCCCACCGACACATTCTAAGCTCTCTCAAGCCCCCATCTTGGAGCTGTATGCGAGGTCGAAGTGTCGAGATCTTCTCAAAGAAGAATGAGCACAAAATTGTACCATATGCACAGTCATGGTTCACCTGCCGCTTGCATAGCGACAACTATCGTTTCAATGATGACAGCATCATCTAGGCCCACCCATAGTAGGTCCCACTCAAAACACTCTCCGCAAGCATCATTTTTCCCCTAGTGATGTGATGGAGTGCCTGGTTGCCCAGGATCCGCAGCACTGCTGCGGTCACAGCACGGTTTTCTAACCTCTCCAAATCCCTGATGGGTATCTGAGTCCCCTTGACTTGGAGACCTGGTCGACAATGGCGCTCTACAAACTCTTTGATATTCCACCCACGCGGTAATACTGGCTGAGTATTCCCTACCATCCCAAGTGGTGGGAGACCAGTCAGGAAATATATATCCTGGACCATCAACTCGATCCAGTGCCCCTGCACTATAAATAACTCATGGTCCGGATCCCAATAGCTAACAATCTGGGCCAATAAGGGCTCTCCAGCTCTCATCAAAGGGTTCTCCACAAACTTCAGAACCCCCAAAATGGCCAAAGCACTGCAGACACCTTGGTCCTCCCAGATCTTCGATCGTAATGCGCCTAGGGCTCTCTCTCTCCAATTGATCCGTAATTCTGCCATATCTTCACAAAACCATCATATTTGTCAGTATACAGATAGGAAAGACTGTATATCATCATAAAAACCTAGTGCTTAGCCAAAAAACAACATAAAAAAACCCCTCCCTGACAGGCCGCACTTTTCAGGCCCAAACCTGGGACAGGTCGTAGTTTTTTGCCCAAAACCTACTACCCAGGTCGCACTTTTTACCCCAAAAAGTGCGACTTGGCCGTGAAGAGGAGTAGGGGTTTGTTCCTAAGCCTTAGGGACCTAATATGAACTTTCAATCCATTGAAAAGAAAGAGTAGGGTTAGGCCTCTTACCTGCAACTGACAGATCTCGATTCCAACGGTGGGTTTGTCCGCTACGATTGCCACAAGATTTAGGGCCTTCTCTCCTCTATAGATTCACCACAACTCCACATGAAAATGAATGAATTTGGAGGGAAAATACTTTATTAAAAGAAAAAACCTTGATTTTTCTTTCACTTGCTGCGACCAAACCATAGCTTAGTTTTCCAAACCATCTGTACCATTGGAAAGCTCTCACCGAACCCTCAAATGGGTATCCGTTAGTTTTTCGTGAATTGATACTTCACCGGAACACTTTTTGGTCACAAAGGGTCACTTCACCACTCCTCAAAATCGAATTTCTTCACCTGCAACACTCGTACTTGGGGCACCCCTTTGCCTTCATACTTGTCCATGCTTGTGTCGATATTCGTCGTGAGTAACCATGATATACTCATGCCTTTATGGTCCCCATTGGACATTTTTATCTGTGTGGTAGCACCATCGAGTCGCCCTTGTTTAGAGCATCCGAGTCGAGTCATCATTGCATTCATGGAGTCTATCCCGAGTCCTTTTGTATCCCGCATAGTCCTCCATCCTTCATTGCTTGGTTCCTTTCTAATGTTGCACATCATGGCCTTCAGTCCCACTGTCCCCTATCCCTCATGATATTGTGTCAGTCGCTGCTAGCTCATCCATGCCCTTTATTCTCTGACAAGGGAAGTCGTCCATCTGCTACTCAGTAACCCCCATTTTTAATCATCACCCCTGGTGTCTATCTATCAGTCGCTCTACTATTTTCTCTCGTGCCTTAGTTGAGGACCTCTTATCATTTCTACCCATGGCGTACCTCCTTCGTCGACATCGATCATTCATTCCAAGACAGTTCAGAGGGCTGTACCTTGGTCTTGCCTTTCCACTCTTTTTCGATGCCTTCTGATCGCTGTGCGACTCCTTCTACCCCTTGACTTGATCGTTTCTCCCATACCCTTTTAGCATGATCGAGATCCGTATACTTGATGGTTCAGTGATGTAGCAGCTGATATCGGTGATTTCCGGGTGTGTGTGAGATGTTTTCAGCCCTTATGAGGGGGTGGCCCTACAGGTAGCCCCCCACATGCCCAGATGACCTGTTCATTATAGCCTTTGATGCAACTCCATATATTTGATGATGTTGGCCTCAGCCGCTTGCAACGCCTTTTTTTTTGCATATATCAGTCAGATTTTCAGAGCCCTTTCCTGTTTACAGGGGCATTTGGGTTGTATTTGTATCTCATGTACTCAGATATTATTGTACAAGTCTTGGCTATTATCCCAGGCACATTATGTATGTGGGATTCATTATCATGTTATTTACTTGGCTCATGTTTATGCCTACATTTATTATAGTGGCCAGTCCCAAGGTTTTCCAGAAACCTTATTTTTTGTACTATTGCCTTGGCGAGCATAGGTATGCCTCCCCCGCCGCCTATAGCAAGTACTACCTTACAAAAGAGACTTGTCACACCTATAAGTCTCGCCTCCTCAGGTTCTAGTTACCCTTTTTCAAATCTTGCAACTCCAAATGCATTTCTACTAACTGGCTTTGAATCTGTTGTACCCCCACTTGGGTATCTGCGACAGGCGAAGCTTCCAACTTCATAGAAATTTCTAAAGCTTTGGCCTACATTGTTATCTTATGTTGTGTCAATGGTAGCCTGATATGTGGAAATAGCACAGCTATAAACCACTCCTTATGTTTCTCGTCAGGAATTTGGAAGTTCACTTGTCCTAGTAACATCTTGAATCTATGATCTAATTCCCAAACAGATTCAGTTACCGCTTGTTTGATCTCTTTTTATCTCCGTAATAAACTACAACTATGATTTTGGCTTCTTAAATTCGGCATTCATCGTAGTATTTTTCTAATTGGTCAGAATACTCGGCTCTCACCCAAGAGACCCGGGTTCAAGTCCTGGCAATAGAACCATTTGTTGGCTTGATGGGGTCTAGACCCAGGTTTGGAGTAATTGTGCTACCAATAAAACCCTCTATTACTGTCCCTTTTAGCAACGATCTACTGCGCAAAATGAAGTCTCATCCAACATGGCAGCCAGATGTGTCACAGAGTACTTCATATACAACGCCTGCACCCTTTCCTACAACACTGTGACAAGTTGTGTTTTCTTCATGTCATCATGTGCGACCTATCGCGCTCTCCATACCGCTTCAGCGACAAACCAAAATTTTTCAAGATCCTCTGATCCTGGACCTTTTAAATTAGGCATTCTAGCTTCATTAGCCATGTTTCTTGGGGGAGGTGGAGGAAATCTATGAGAATGGGGATGTAGAGTGAGTGGAGTGGCAGGATGGGGAATCCTAGAGGCGCCCTGATGATCTCTGAATTCTAACTGCGACACACCTCTAGAGGTTGTGGGGTTACTTTCTCCTTCTTCGCTTTCAGGCCCACTCAACAAGGTACTGTAATCAGTCTCAATGAATTTTTCGTGATCTACCCTAAATATTTTACCACTTCGCGTAGACCCAAACTTAATTCTTCCAAACATCAATCTGATTGCATGCGCAGTACACCCTTTTCACATGAAAGAATATTAATCCAAAACTTTAAATAATTCAAGTACTTACCTCGCAAACCCTTGAAAAATATTCACTCTGCTTCATTGTAGGATACATATGTGTCTATGGAGAACTCAGTTATAAATCCTCCCAAAATACTATCGATCCAAAAATCAACAGCTCTTGAGATCTTGTTATCAATTTTCTTGAGTCATTGCAACAATTCAAGGCTCCACACAGTAGGCTCGTCATTCTTAAAATAGGTCTTATTCTCATCCAACCTTGAAAACCACTCGTGCAGCTCATTCGCAAACGATGAGAAGAAAATATTGTGTTGATATGTAAAAAGATATCTCTGCAACCAAGCTTCAGTTGACAGCCATGAAGTTTTGTTTTCTTGAACTATGAATTCTCGTTCTTTCATATATATCCAATCTTGGATCTATTTTCTTGTCAGATACCACATCCACATATCCCTTAATCAGATCCCAGTCCTGGAAACAGAACCATTTTTTCTCTTAAGGGGGTCTAGATCCAAGTTCGGAGTAGCTGCACTACCAAAAAAACCTTCTATTACCGACCCTTTTGGAAATGATCTGTTGCGCATATCGCAGTCTCACCCAAGGAAAAATTAGGGGATGCTAGAACCATGTTTTTTCATCCAGAGGGACTATGGAGTGTGGTTTTAAGGTTGCCTCTCTACTTAGGGCTCAATCTGAGCTTCACTGAACCATTAACTTGCTGAGACAAATTTTATTCAATTACTCAATTAATCACCTTGCGCACTATGCCTTTCTAGTCTAACATGCAGTATTCATCATATAAAACAACATTTAAGCTTTCACGATACAGGAAACCCTAATCCAGTGCAAACAATTGATATAAACATATAACTTAAAGATACATAAGAAATACATAGAAATTCCTTAAAATACTTCTGTGCGCTTAGCTGCAGGGGCCTGTGCACACAACTGTAGACTTTCTAAGGCCTCCATGCACACAGTTGCAGAGCCTTCCTTTTACCCCCAAAAAACAGAAAGATAGAAAGAATTACAGACTGATTTTATGCTTATCATTCTTAATTATCCTTACTTGACTCACTAAAACATCTCCTTGTATAGCATTCTTTCTTACAATACCATGGTCCAAAAACCATGGGCGGAGCTCAAAATATCCAAAAACAACCCAATCCCTTTACAAAAAGAGGGGCTTTGACCAACCCCAAAGCCCCTAAGACTCCTACAACTCTGCACAAATATCTTAAACTCCGCGTGATTGTCTTCTTTCTGCTAGATCGCGCACTCCATTTCCTCAAAATATGGATTATTTTACCCAAAACTGAACCAAGTTGGGTCCTACCCAATAGGAACAAGCCTCCGTGATTCTTTCTGGCTGGTCTCCAATGTGATCTGCATAATAAATCCCTAATATCCTCCACATTTAATGTATTAGGCCGCAAAATATAGAAAATATCTCCTAACCTTCCTAAGAACAAATTATATCTTGAAAAATGCATTATCAAACGTAGAAGAAAAGGTTTAATCATGCTAAAGTATGGTCATATAGGCCTTAAATTATACCTATTTGGGAGGCCCATCGAAAACCAATAGCTCTCTTATGAAGTCGAGAGTTTCCATGACAAGCTTGCTCCTCGTAATAAGTTGAGCCTATCCTGGGTCCTCCCTTCTCAAAGGGCATGGTGAGAATTACCTTTGTGCTATGCTCTAGTCAAGATCTATTTTTTTTAAGCTCAAGACCTCTGTCTAGCCACAAATAGGGATCACATCCCGCCTGAACACACCAAGTCCAAACGCCAATTATTAGTAATGTTAATATCCCAATTGAATTCTAGAGAATTAACCCCATTAACCTATCTTAAAGAGAGTATATGTTTATTTCTCTTAAAATCCTCCTCCCAGTATATGTTATTCCCTTTCCCCGAAACAATGTTTCCAACTGAAATGAATCTACGAAACTCATAGCCCAACCAAGAAAATTTTTTCAGAGGGCTAAACTCTGCCCTCACTGTCTAGACCCTTCGATACCTCCATATAACAAAAAGAACACTATAATACCTATAAAAATCGACCAAGAAAGTAGTAACCACGATTTGAAGACTAGGATTTCTAATTATGAATATATCAACAGTGAAAGAACTTAGAATGTTCCAATAATATTTCAAATGAACAGAAACTTAAATATCATTGACGTCACACCAAAGGAGAAAGTGAGAGATACCTGGGGTAAAGGTAAAACTAAAGAAATCCACCATCACTACAATCCCCAACCTCGAGCCCTAAGCAAGGTTACAATCATGCTAGGCTCTGCTAACAAGAAGCTTACTCAATTTTTCCCAATAGTCCACTATACTCATTTTTTCATGAGGAGATGTGCTAGCTAAATTACCAATATTCCCATATGCTCCGATACATTCTCTCCACTACAATTCACCCTTCATGAAGCATGAATGATTTCCCAACCTTTTATTCTCCTCATCATTCCCTTGTTTAGGACCTTTGTGTTCCTCCTTATCAGTCACAAACTCATTCTATACTTTTCTCTAGGATGTCACACTGTCAACTCTCTTATTTAACATCATTCCTGAATTAAAAACATATCCTCTTCAGGGGTCACCAATAATCCTCGCATGCCTTTAAAACCATCCCAAATAGGGAATGTCCATCAACATAAATTCTTTGAGCCACTTGAATTCAATATCTAGTACATCCTTGCATCCTTCCTTGTCCATCTTATCCCCCTTTTCATGCATGTGTCTTAAATTAGCCTCATCGCCCCTATCCTTCCAAGCCCTTCGCATTAACACAATCCTCCACTTCATCATAACTAAAATCGCCTGCCTCTTAAATCTATCACTAACAACTACATGGGTGTATTGCCACGTCCTCTGCTTAATAGCTAGGCGAGGCAATGACAACCCAACCCATCCTCTCTCCTTATGTCACTTATATCTAAGGTTTAATAAACATATTAATTAAAATAATATATCTTAATAGAATAAAATAAATTATAAATTGACATAAAATTAAATAAAAAAGCAAATAATGTTCACTAGAACTAATTAAACTAATCATGTAAACTATATATAATGTATTTACAGTTAAACAAGGACTTAACAACTCTTTACTTAGAAACTTAATTTAAATAATAAAATTATAAAACATTTTATAATTCAACCCGGTTTGCCATTACAAAGGTAACCATACACAATATGTTTAAACTTCCGTAATCATATATCAAAAAGAGTGACCTTGTGCTTGAAATTCTTATTTATAATTACTATTGTATATATATATATATATAAGAGAGAACTAAAATTAAGAAAGTTGTGCTAATTTTCATAATAGTAATTGGTTTTGAATAGCTTTTTTATAATGATGCAGGTTCACTTTGGGATGCATATCATATTTATATATATATAATAAAATTAGAATTAAGTTGAAAATCTCTCTATTATATATATTAATATTAATATTTTTTTAAGATTTTTTACTATAATAATATTATTAAGTATAATATACATATTAATATTATTAAGTATAATATACATAGTGTACCATCATAACAACTAGGGGTATTTTATGGAAAACCATTCCTAATTGTGGTAAAATTAGGCTTAAAGCCTTTATATCATACATTTTAAAAATAGTCTTAGCCCTCCATTTTTCTATATAGACTAAAAACTCTATCAAAAGAGATTATGGTTTTTGGCTCTATGGTTAAGTTTGCATATGACATTACAAAAATCAAGACACATTATTGATGAGGTTACCCTTTCCTTTAATTTGACTAGGATTGGGCCCTGAAGAGGAGTCGGAGTGGACCCGTCTGAATCAGGTTCCTCTTCAAGCTCCTGGGCTAACCTTTGAAGTCGAGATATAATAGATCCTACTTCTTGCTCAGGGTTAATACCCTCTCTTTCAACTTGTTCAACCTTGATATAATTTCCTCCCTAGTTTCTTGTATTCCCTGCAAGACTATTTGCTCCAATAAGCTAAATAAATGTTGCATGTAATATCTCTCGGAGGAGACATTTGCCTCTAAAATGTTGTGGTTGTCTCCTAGTAGAAGACCTTGATTTTCTTCAACCTTAGTGGATCGGAATGGGATCGCAATGTGTTGGGGTTCTTTAGGGAAAAATTGATAACCTTGTGTTGAGACATGCTATAAGTGATCGCCCCCCAAGCCTCCTCTACACATTTTTACTTTGTGGGCATGCATTCTCTCTCTCATCATGACTGAGGGAGTGGGCACTCTGATAAAATCTCTGAGACTATAGTTGCCTCTCATCATGTCTTCCAAGTTCGAGTCGAAGGGATGTGATACTATAGGACTATGGATCGACTACTTAATATGAGCCCCTAGTTGGATTCCTAGAAGGAGCCCACAACCCCCAATGTTCGCCACCTGGAGCCCTTGCATGGAATTCCACTACCACAAGATAGAATGAAAGAAAGCCAAAGGAAAAAACTAGTCCCCTGAATGTGTGAGAGCCTCGAGGGGGATAATGCCAGACTGAGACATTCTATGGCATGGAAAGCCCCATAAACTGAGGAAATTAAAGCCTTCGTTTTTCGAGAGAGACTCACTTTCCCTGATCTTAGAAAGGAAATAATAAGTATTTACTGAAAGAAAGTCTTAGTAATTATCATGGTGAGCTTGATGAATGTGCTTATTATCCTGCTTGCACCCATCTCACACCAAAGAGTACCAATTGTGCTTACATCATGATTCTGTCGTTGTTTCCATTTCCACCATGTTTAAATGCACACGTCTAATATACTTGTATGTTCTCATAAATATGATGGGATTGTAATTTAAACATTCGCATTTGGGTAAATTAATAGAAATAAATTATGAAAGTAAAATTAAATAAATTTTTTCTTCATTTTATTTTAAAACTAATAATTCATAAAAAAAATTATATTCATTTTTTAAAATATATGTACTAATGATTATTATAATTTTTAAAGTCCATTAAGACTAATGTGATTTATCCGATCTTAAAAACATAAAATATTAATTAGAACTTTTTAGCTTTGTATTTCTTTGTTGGAAAAATAATTAGAGAAACATTCCAAGATCACCATAGTTTTGCTAACTTAAAAAAGTTAAAAAGATTGGTAGTGTGACAAGTATTTTCAAAATTAGATTGAATGTGAGTATAGGATGACTAATCTTAGAGAAAATGCAATAAGAGCGAATATTTAAGAGAAAGTGATTTTCATCGTCAACCCTCATAGTATTAGAAAGGTGATGAACCCTTTCATCCCATAGCGTTTTGGGAATCGACTAATCCCCAGTTTCACTATGAAGCTTATGAGAATTAGATCTTATCTTAGCAATGTTCATTTTCTTCTTAACACTAGTCACAAAAAATATATATTCTTGATTTTCAGAGATTGGGATTGATCACCTCCTTATAATATCTTTAGTGTCCCTTTTTTTTTGTAAATCTGTAATTCTCCTTAAATTTTAAAGTAATAATATTTTTAATATTATCGTTATTTTGCAAAATTATCTCCTCGTTTATCCTCGATGGTCTAATTAAGACTGGGTGTCCTTATGATATCATCACTTGAGTCTAAGGTCGTTATTTTGGTTAGAGTTAGAAGCAATTTTAGAAAACCTCTTGGTCTCCATTTTGCATAGTTTTTTTTATACATAAGATACCTAGTCATAGTTATGCTTTCAATAGGAGAAAAACATATTTCGATTAAAAAGATACGCTAGGGAGTATTTTCTTTAATTTTGAGATTGTAAGTTACATACTCTAACTTTATTTACAACATTTTTTAACTATTTTATTATCAATGGATTGGTTTTATTTTAATTTTTTAAATTAAACTATTCTTTATACTTATATATAAAATTAGTTAATTAATCTAATAATTCCTTTCATCATATATTTTATTTTTATTCATTTTTTTAATCACTATCTTTCCCTTATTTATTTATTTTTGCTAGCATATTTATAATTGGTAGGATTAGTATATAATTTAAGAAACTCAAAAGTAAGGGCATCTAAGCATACCACAGCAACCTTTAACATGGCCACATTTTTTTAGTGTCCCTTTTCCATTCAAAATAAAACCCTCAAAATATGGTAATCTTAAGAGAATTTAACTTCTTTTAAAGAATATTTTTTTTAAACCTCACCAAACATTTCACAATGATGAACACTCTTCACTTTTCACCATTAAATTCAACCCAATTAATTTCCCTTTTATTTATTTTATCTTTAATATGTTTGTTTATTTTTTAAAGGACTATTTACTAAAACAATTGAATATTTTTAAAATACTACATAATTTATATTTAAATTATTTTTTTTAATTCTACTCTTCTCTTCTTATTCTTTTTTAATATTTTATATTATTTTTTTATAATTTAAAAAATATTTATTTTATTTTTAAATTTTGTTTTATAAAAAAATCATTTTAATTTCAAAACTATCAAATATTAGATTAAATGTGGAGAAATGCAAATACAAACTTCTTTAAAGTGTAAAATGGTGTAGAATATATTACACCTCAAAAAATTACAGAAACTTTAATACCAAATAAAAAAATGTGAACACCTAAGTCACTAGACACAGGGACATGTGACACACAAATTTGAGTGGCTGACATGGGGCACGTAAACCCTTAGAACAAGATAGGTAAGACACATTATATATATATATATATATATATATATATATATATATATATATATATATATATATATATATATTCTCATGATTCATCAATGATCCAATAGGAGGAAAACAAGAAACTGTAGTTTTCACATTAAGTTGTCAAAATCAAAAAGTGTTACATAGGTAGTAAGTCTTAAGGACTCCTGACTAGCAATGCAACTACAAGCCTCAAGGTAGTAGGTGGCTCATGAGTCATCAATCCTCATCATCAAAATCAATGTCATTGTCATCATCATGGTCACCACTACTCTCCTATGTTGCATCTTCCTCCTTTGTTGTCTGGCCCTTGCTCTCTTATGACATATTTCCACAAGGGATATTTGTTATCTTGAGGTTGTTATCTTCCCTCAACATTTGAAGATGTTGTTGCAACCCCACTTCCAATAGAGGGAACACTCGCAGACCCTAATGAAATTGGAACGGGAGGGGCATCTCCAATGGGAACATTATTCCCCTTCCTTTGCCCCTTCCCTACTACACTTGATTGAGCCATGAATGCTGTAAAAAAATAAAGAAAAAATGCACATGCAAACTGTTGTGATAAAAATGCAAAAAAAAATAGAGACAAAATGCATTTACCTTTTGTTTGAATCGCCTCTAAAATGCTCCCACACCCTTTGCTCTTTGCTCCCACACATCCACAACAAACCCACATTAAGAGAGAGTGAAATGTGAAGTTGAAATGGGCCAAAACAACCCTTTATGTGTCGCGTGGCACTCATAAAAGCTGGACAAGTGTCCTAGAATCAGGACACGATGTTGTCTTGATGGGACACGATCAGACATGATTCAGAGGACACGTGTCCCACTGAATTGTGTCTGATTCGACCGATTCAGAACACGACGGGGTTGAGGAACGAATCCAATTTCATAATTATTTTACTTTAAAAAAAATTAAGCCTCGTACATCTCAAATAAATGTTATCAAACATATTATGATTTCAATAATAATTAATAATAATAATAATAAATTTTTAATCATAATTTTTTAATTAATATAATTACAAAAATATTTAAATAAAAAAATCATAATTTTCATATCATATTAAAATAATAATGAATTATATTAATAATTATAATATTTCAAAAAAACATTTAATAAATATCCAAAAGATTACAAATTTAATTAATAAACATATAATTAGAAATGAAAATATTTCTTTATAGAAATATAAATTTATATAAATATAAATAATATTATTAAATATGGCATAGATTTATTTTAATTCCAAATCTATCTTAATTTATAATCTCTCAAAGTGGAAATCTCAAAATACAAATCTTCATGGTTTACAACTTAAGAGAAATTTAATCCTCTAAATACTTGAAAAATCTAAAATTAAAATTATATATATATATATATATATATATATATATATATATATAATCCAAAGGGAAATAATTATTTAAAAAAATATAATCCAAATTTAAATAATTATTTTTTATGTATAATTTTTTTTTTAATATTTTAAACTTTCATATTATTTGCATTATCCATAACTCTTATTAACCAAATGTAAAATCCAGGGTTAGAAAAGTAATCATCATAAATTGCACAAAAAAAATATTTATTCTATAAATTCTTTACCAGGATATATCTTCATGCCCCTTGGCCAATGTCGCAATAAACTACTCTAGGCATTTTACAATGGAATTCTTCAAACATTTAAATGGACTTTATCACATATTAATATAATGGTTAAATATTGTAAGTTATGCAATATCATGAACTTCTAAACCACTTACCATATATCCATTAACATCAAGATTAACCCAATAATATTTTGCCCATTTAATATAATATGATGTAAATTATAATTTATTAAGACTCAAAACGCAATGTAATTTTGTGTCTTAGGTTGCCTCTTAAATTTGTTGTTATTTTCAGAAGAAAAAAACGGAAAGTAGTTGTGTTTTTTTCAAAAGAGAAAAACACTAGATTTATATGAAAAGAGAATAGATGCAGTACATATAGTATGGTCAGTGAGTGAATCATATACAATATATGGGGAGCATATCTAACTCAGAGTCGATCCAAGCAATTGGAAATAGTGCAAAAACTTCATATCAAGTATTCTGAAAAACTAGCAAAAAGAAAAAAATGATACATTCAGAAACTATGGAAAAAACAGTGATACATTCAGAAATTATGGAAAATGGAGCAAATCCTCCCCTATGAAAAAGAGCATTCTACTATTAGACAAAATCGAACTCCGGTCAGACGACTCCCTTAGGTGATGAGACAGCTCCGACCAACACTGCTCTCCGTAGGTTGCCTCCCCTAAGCTCGCGTCAGACTACCATTTAAAATTTAAATTCTTAAATTCCTTTACTGCCTGACTACCATTTCGATATTTTACTGCGACTACCATTTCCGAGAGCCGAGCTTGCAAAGTCTTTAAATGTCCTAAGGAGATTGTTTCAGAATGGTAGTGGACTCTTCTATTAAGATATTTGTTGATTAAGTAGAATCACAAGGTATAAAAATCTTTAAACGTCCAACTGTTGTTTCACAGTGGTAGTGGCCTCTTCTATTAGTATATTGATTTGCTAAATCAACTCATGGCAATGTAAATATATAATGGGATGCAAAATAAGGTTGCAGAGCACCACCTCTTCTTAGCCCTCCATTGTTGTTAGGCGTTCCACTAGGTTTCGGGTTCTCCCTGCCAAGTAGGGATCCTCTCCTCCCCCAACACCAACGAAGAGAGAAAAAGAAGCCCTCATGGCCAAACCTTTTCCATTGACAAATTGCTAAAATAAGGACGCCTATCAATTGTTTTGACAAAATTCAAACGGAGTTGTTGCAAAAGCCACAGTAAGAAGAGTGGCACATGTAGAGATGGTAGCTACCCCAAAACAATAATCCAACAAAACACCAGAGCAGTGATCCAACTCTCAAGGGGTCTAAGAACCCAAATCTGAATTACAACGAGCTCAAGATGGCAAAACACGGAAGTCCAGAGCATGCCAAACAACTATTTAATAAAATGCACTGAAGTCCAGAGCATGCCAAACAACTATTTAATAAAATGCTTACAAGAAAAGACCTGTTGTTATTTGTCATGGACAAGGTCAAGATAAGGATCAGGAGGGGAACCCTTTTGAACAACAACGATTGATCTTTGGTGCCAAGCAGTTGGAAGCTGACCGTGGTCTGGAAAAATACATTATATTAAAGGATTCAACCTTGCACTTGACATTTCATCTTCATAGAGCATTAACAGGGGTGATGTCATGAATCTAAATTTCAACTAAATTTTTATTTGCAAATTTGAGTTTCTCAAGTCCTTTTCAGCGCTTTGAGTCACATGTCACATGACACTACTTTGTGACAACCACAGGGGCTTGGCTAGCATGCACCTCAGCTATACAATTCCTCTTAACTTAAGGTCTATCCATCACTTTCCCTTCAATAACAGTTTATCAGATGCAACTAAGTCCCACTTAACCAAGTTCATTCAACATAAAGCACACATCCAACTAGGGACTTTAAAACATCCTAACATTACAATACACTTAGCTAATATTTCAATACATAGCCAACACAACTAAATTCATCCAAATAATACAAACATAATAGTTGCTTGTTATAGTTTCTTTTTTTTTCATGGGGAAATTTTGTTGTTTTAGATTAGGGAAAATTGTTGAGTAGCTCCACTTGACACTTTTTCGATTGCTTTAGAGCTGCCATTCATTCCTAAAACCATCTTCTGCCCATTCATTCTTGCACCTAAGAGATTGAGAACAGAAAGGGTGCAAGCAACTATACCTTTACCTGGTGAGTTAATCGTGCAATTCATGCACCATTGGAAAGGTCTCCGAGTGTAGAAAAGGATCATGGGGTCCAATACTTAAACGGGACAGTTTTGACCCCCAAAAAATGTCATTTAGTGCATCAAAATGACTCCAGGAAGTTTCAGACAAAAGTTCTCCAAACTAGGACTCACTAATAAATATGGCCCTACAAGTTGATTCCTCCAGTTTTCCCACTCTGAAAAGATTGATATAGGTGACTAATACTATAATTGATCCAATAAGATCAATGACCCTACTACAATTTCCTCTACAATAAATAAATAAATAACTCCCAGTCCAAGGAATAACTAACTAAAAGCTTGTGGTTGGCCCACATCAAACTTGAGAAGTCAAGTTCAATAGCATTGTCGTTGAAATAACTGGATGCAAGAGTGAGCCTTAAGGATGAGGTGAAGCACCCATCATCATTTACCTATTAATCAGGAAAAAGGCAAACTTGACATACAACTTAATGCTGTATAGCCTCCACTAAATTTAAAAGAAGGCTCCTCAAACTACCACTGAACATGCAACTTAATGTGATATAATCCTTCACCCAATGTATAGGTAGGCTCCTCAAACTGCCATAATACCAAATCTGCAATAAAGAAACAATGTACGATGTGTTACCTACATATGCACAACTCATCCTAATGAGGGAATCTACTGCACAAATTAGAGGGCAAGAGTGATAGTGGCAGCTACATTCACTTACACCTAACAACTTTGCATCTTGGAATTGTTTCTAGGACATAAAAACCCTTCTATCTTCCGACTAATTGAAACATCAATGGTGTCTTCCAGACTTAAACATAATGCAAGTACAGGAATTGTCGTCACCATCCATGCTGCTAAAATTGCAAACTGAACATTTCAAACTCTAAATATACCAATCAACAGAAGTTCTATACCTTACAGATATTATTATGAGAAACATCATGATATTACAGTAAATACCAATGACATTTTCACAGTGCAATTCTAAAACTACGAACTCGGGTGAAAAGAACATAAAAGGGAGTCTATCTAGATAAGGCAACTGTCCTATGTCATGTAAAAGGTAAAAATCATGACCTCGGGTGTATTTCTGATGGGATGCAATTAGACAAGAAGCTCATTGAACTACAGAAAACCATCATAAACTGAAATGGAAAAACACAGAGTTTTGAGTTGGCAATGAGACAATTACAATGAAACAGATCAAGCATCCTTAGAAGGTCAAAGGTAAATTCATTTGTTCTCAAACAAAACATCTTTCCTCTTATTGATATGGTTATTTAGATATTTATCGGTGTTCTTGTCAAAATTCAGACATACAAAACATCAGTCTAGTTGCCAAATGACTCGCTTACATCTAGTAGTGAATGGCAATATTTTTGCCTAAATGCAATGCATGCTTCTAAGGTTATGGCTTATTGGACCATATTCTAATGTTTCTAGTCTTGGAAGTTAATGTTAGCATCTAATATTGCTTGAAAAATGATTTTCTAGACCTCAATTGTTGGCAAGACACACACGAAATGTTTGAATCAAAGACTAACATTTAACAAGAAATAAATCGGTATCAAATACGAAGTGTATTAACAAGACGAGGGCTTACAATGGTATCCGTAATGCAAAAAGAAGGCCTAACAACAAAGAGAAGGATGGCATGAAGATACAAAATACATTTATGCCTCTCTCAACTCTTTCCAACTAGCATATCCACTTCATACAGAGGGAACATTTTCAAAATACCACATTCTCACATCCATATGTCATACTTGAATTATAAACCATATCAATTCTTCCTATCATAATAAGAACCTCATACAGCACAAGAACAGCATTCCAGAGAGCCAAAGTAAGACATCAAGAATTGAATGCACCCATGGAGACAAATGGCATTTAATTTCCTACCCATAAGAAACACACAAACATATCTGACGAATAATCTGCACAAAGCATCCTAAATGCTGATGCTAAACAGAGGAACATTATTGAAATCTCCTTCATTGTGTATTCTGTGCCAAATTGTAACAGTTATCATATAATATTGCTAGTTGTATCCAGAGGCTTTCTCTTTTCTGATTTTGACTGAAGAAAGGAAATAATAGAAGAATAACAACTCCATGAGTTTTTTCTTCATGTATCCCCATCAAAATCATTCTTTGCAAGAAAATTAACATCCTCCACTTTGGCAATCTTAGTGGAGGAAGAAAAAGATCTCTTTCATACCACACAGGAAAAGGTGCACATTGAGCAATGATACACCAACTGATCAGCATTTAGCAGATCAGTTGACATGCATCATTTCCTATTGATACGATGACAACAAACATATTATCAAATGAAGCTTTGCAGTCCAAAGTGCTCAGCTCCTTCTCTCTAGTTATCTATGCGTAGTTGGCTGTGGCATAGGGTAAGCAACTGGAACAACATAAGGAGCATGTCCCAAAGGAATCATTACAGGAGTGCCAACAGCAGAAATCATAGGCCCAGAAATGGGCTGACCAACAGTAGCCCCATATACACTAGGAAGCCCTGGCTGAGAAGCATGATTAGCAGATTGCCCTGCAGATCCTGAAGATTGATTTCCTTGACCAGCTATAGGTCCCTGTGGTGATGATACGTCACTCCCATTCACACTAATAATATCATGAATGTTTGATCATCTTCTGTCCCTGTTCATTGAATTCAACCGAATAAAATACTTTTGTGCATGACTAGCCGCCTGTGTGGGAGTTTGAGAAATAACAAAATTCCGTGAGATGCTCCTCCAGTCACCTTTGCCAAAATTTTCCAGACCAAGTAAGAACATTCTGCATCAGCAAAGATACACACATTATCATTAAAGTCAGCCAAGGTAGAGTATTTGATGTCCTACTTTTTCCCAAACATTCCTCCATCTTGAACAAAGTCAATTTAAGCAAGTTCTCATCTGTCGAGGATTTTTGAGAAATCTCACTAGTCCAATACCACCGGAGACATCAATGAAAACACAAAATGGATTACAACGTTGACAACTGTCTGACGACTCTGTACTATATGTCTAGCAGCAGGGGAACAGGCGGTTATGATCCCAGTTTTAGGTGGGGCTAGGATACATGGTTTTGCACAGTTTTCTTTTACTTCTCATTCTCTATTTAGTGAGATTGAAGATGTCAACTCTCAAGCATTCATTCAGCTCAATAACTGAGAGAAAACTTGAACACACTAACTTGTTACCTTCTATTGATAGAGAATGATTTTTATACAAGATGAGGAAGCTTTTGGATTCTGGAATGTCGGTGGAGATAGCTTCTTTAGGAAGCTAAGTGATCTCTCCAGAAACATGCTAGAAACATCTAGACGACTCCTACTCCTTTGCATTAACTGTTGTCAGCAGGGTAGGTTGGAATTATAGTTCATCCAACACTCCTCCTTAATTTCAACCATATACAGACACACAAAATACACTATACATATAAACATACTCCTAATTGACATGCCTGCTGGTCTAAGTCTCAGCTAGGCTTACAACAGTACATGACAACAAGGCTTTCATTTTTGTCTTCTTTCTAAATGGTCCATACTTGTTTATTTGCAGACGCAGTTTCATTTTCACCTTTCTCGCCATAACATGGTGGTGAAGTTTCTCCTTTCTTGATTGCAGGCTAACATTATTTTCATTCACCATTGCTGGAGGTTTTCGGGATTTACACTTGTCCTCAATGCTTGCCATTTCTTCAATTGGTTTGACAATGCTTGCCATTTCTTCAATTGCTTTTTCCCAAGGTTGCAGGAAACTCTGGCCCTAGGCCCGTTTCTCCAAGGAAACGAAACGGAAACGGGGAAACCCGTACTGTACGGCCGGAAACGCGTTTCACGGCCATACAAAAGCGTTTCCCCCAAAAAAAACGTTATTTTTTAATTTTTTAATTTTTTTTGGGATTAGTGCAATGTATTATTATTTTATTTGTTTTATTTGTGTCTTGGATGCTTCACTTCTAATGATCAAGCCTATGGCCCTAGTATTTATATGCGATTCATGGTAATGTTAAATTCTTAAAATAAAAGTGACATTCTCCTTAATCTTCATTTTCATCCTTTTACTTAAATTTTTAACATTACCATGAAATGACTCAGGATGTTTGAGAGTGGTTCCGACCTCATTGGATTTCATATGGAGAAAGTAGAATTTTAGATTTCATTCAAAATCCAGCAGACTTATCAGTTTTTCAGGATTTCAGGATTGGGTTATTGCAATGTTTCCATCGAATTTTGTCATGTATTAGGGTATGGAACTCATATTTAATCAAGAGCACCAATCCCTCTATGTACCTTGATGTTAGTGACATTGGTTGTCAAACTCCTCTATCATGACCCTACTAAAAATGTACCCATCACTCAAACAAAATCTTGACTTGACATGCTCATAGTCTTTATTGTACTTGCAGCCTCATATATATAATAAAGGTTGATTTTGAGATTTTGATATATAATAAAGGCTGGTTTTGGATATTTCGATATTGCTATTTTTATTATGTCTTTGTTATCATTCATGAGTAAATGTCTTGTAACTTGTAATAGTTTATGCTTTGAATTTATCATGTATGTTTTATGATTTCACATAACATTTCTTAAATGTCCTAAATTCTAATATATATATATATATATATATCGTGTTTCCCCATTTCCAAAATTTGGGGAGGTCGCGTTTCATTTCACTTCCTATTTCGGAAACTCATTTTTGTTTCCCCGTTTCGTGCAACTTAGCTTTTTCCTCAGTGTCAATATCTGCACATTCGTAAACATTCATGGGATTCACAAAATCATAATTTGAGCTATTTTCATCATCATGCTTTACTTTTCTTACAAATTCATCTTTATCAACAACAACCATAGTTGTTGGATGTACCTCTTCTTCAAAGGGGCTATTAACTTTCTTTAGTTCATCAACTATTTTTGAGTCTTCCACAACTTCATCAACAGCTGCTATTGGGTCCTCTACAGCTTCATGAGTTACTATTGAGTCCTCCACGATTTTTCTCTCTGCAGTCTCTACATCATTCTATAGATCTTCATCTTTCATAGTTGGTTGATTCATGTTTTCAACCTCTTTAATCAACTCTGTGGTTGCAATCATGTCATCTTGCATTTGATTTGTATATGGAGATAGGCATATCTTCTCACCAAACAACAACTCATCAATGAGTTGCTTTTCATGCATCAAACTAAACCACTCTTCATGAGATACATAATTCTCATCAAATTTGACTTCACAAGTTTTTGCATCACAGAAAGTTTCGTGACTATCACATGTTACTCTATTGTCAGCTACCGACATAATTTCAGTCTTGATCCCAGTTATGATGCTTTCAACACAATCACTATTTTTAACAACAATTTCATCAATTTCGTCTTTCTGACTCCAATTCATGCTATAATTCATTTCAAGAATATGCCAAAACATTTTTGGATCAAATATTTCACCAAATTCATTTAAAATGCTTGACAGGATGTTTTCATCTAGAGCTGATATAATGAGAAACAATGCTACTGCACCTCTACTCTTATCTGGGGGATTTATAGAAGTATCTTGAACAAATTCCCATAAATCTATTGCACCTAGTAGTCCCTCCATTTTAATAGCCCAAAGTTCAAAATTTTTACCTAAGAATCATGGCAGCATTGGCATTAATCTCTTCAATACTGCATCAGTTTCTGTAAAATCTTCTAGCTGATCCAGATTCATATCTTCATTGAGCATAAATTCTATGGTTGGAAATATTCCAAATTCTACCTCTGCCCTCTCATTCTTTCTCTTCTGTTGTTTCAATCTTCTTTGCCGACTCATGCTTTCAGTCAGCTCCACACAGCAACGACTCGGCAGGGGCTAAAATGCAGGAAAGTATTTCACGACTTCCTTCAACATTCTGCTGGACACCAAAAACAAACTCCTCGCACAACGGCTCCCCTTGCAGCGAAACTCTCCCAGGGATGCAGTAATATCAATCTTCATTCAAGCTCAACCTTCGACCAGTCCACCAACAAATTTAAAACTCAACACACACCACACACAGTAGCTACCTCAGTCACACACGGTGGCTGCCTCAGTCAGCTCCACACACGGTGCTCACGAACAGCACCCCTGTCCACAACAGCTCTTCGACTGGCGATCCACACCATTTTTCACAACAACAGTTACAAATCACGTTTACGTTGAACAAGCCGTAGCTGCTCCTCTTTTCAAGCTCGATCCATACTAGGACAAACTCACAACACTAGATCACAGTGCTGCCCCAAGTCTCACAAAAAGCAATCCTCACTTCAACCGACACAACAATAGCTTGACTCCAGACTATGCCGCTTTCCCACAATAGCAAGAGGTCATGCTTTATGCACTGAAACAAACTCAGGCGCACTTGGCAGCCAACGAGCAGGAAAATATCAACAAGCTTCACTAAAGGGCAGTGGACTTCCTCAGACTGCCACTAGACCTTCAACTCTACAAGCCTCTGACTACTCAACAGAGCTCAACATGACATTTACACAGTTGCGCCAATCTTAGCGTCCTCCACTTACAATGCCACAGCCCCACACTTTCAACTTGATAATTTTCTAGCAAACACACGATTGTGCTCCTTCAAAACAACACACGCCAATACGCATGCACTTAGCTCTCTTCTCACACTCTATGTTGGCTCCTCGTCCTCCTCATAACAGCAAACACTCAACGATGGATGTTTTTTTTTTAAGCAGCTCCTCACCACTTTGCGAAACACACACTCTCTACACAGCGGACTCGCTATGCCTCTAAAACAAAAGAGGAAACGGCACTGTCCAAGAATGGCAGCAAAAAAAACGCAGATGGATTAGTGCACAGCTAGCACAAACCCAGCACAGAGCTTGAGCTCTCAAACTAAGCCAAAACCCTCAGCTCTTCACACTGCAGAGCATACAACTCCTCACACCACGAGCACACAACTCCTCACAACACAAACACGACTGTAGGCACTCACCTCTGCAAACACCAAGCCGAAACCATCGGCTCTGATACCATGAGAGAAAACTTGAACACACTAACTTGTTACTTTCTATTGACAGAGAATGATTTTTATACAAGATGAGGAAGCTTCTGGATTATGGAATGTCGGTGGAGATAGCTTCTTTAGGAAGCTAAGCGATCTCTCCAGAAACATGCTTGAAACATCTAGACGACTCCTACTCCTTTGCATTAACTGTTGTCAGCAAGGTAGGTTGAAATTATAGTTCATCCAACAATAACAGCCAACTCTCGAGCCCTCAATGCTCGCAAATGGAGATGCGTGAAATATTCAAGGAGATAATGCTTATTTTCCACTGGATGTTATATTAAGTTTCAGGGGAAACTTTAAGGTTTCTTAGCACAATAGTCTGTTCACCAATTCTTTGGGTGATAACTGATTTATAACAATTTAGCCCACCAAACAAAAACAGGTTGCACAAGCTTATGGGGTTGGGGGAATGGCAAGATGTGAGGATGAGTTTATGGTAAAGGGCACACTTTCAGAAGGCAACACCATAGGTGGTGAAATAGAGAAGGTACATGAATCAAAACCATAAAGCACAAGTAGCACATAAGGGACAGTTAGTTGGAAGGTTTGTTCCCAACTTGAGATTGAAAAGAGAAACTTCTCTTAATTTTATTCATTGTTTATGGGGAGTAGGAAATGATAATTTGGCTACTCAAGGTTCCTGGGCCATCTCCCAACTTGTCTGAGGATAGCCAGGGATGGTTTTAGACCACTCCTTGTATTGAGCTTTTGGAAAAGAGGGGGAAGAACACGTTGGAATATGTCATTATACAACACAGGAAAATACAAGAGTGGAGTAAAAGCACGTCCCAATATATCCAAGGACTTTCTTCAAGGAATTGGGTATTATGGGACCTGTGAATACTATTTGCTGCTTCAAACAATCAGTATATAAATGATCCACAGGAATTGCAAATTTGCACGATTTGTGATATTGAAAGGCTTTGCATCACAGTTACTACTAACCAGACTCACAGGTTGAACTCAAGGGTCACTGATTCATGGAGAAACTATTTCAGCCCATTTCCACGACTGTCTTTTGCAGATTTTCAACTGTAGTTGCCAAGTTATTTCCAAGAGAATGTCAAATTCTTGACTCTTTTGCCTAGCCATTTTTTACACACAGATACCTGATCTATGATCCCATTTAATTTGCCCATAAAGTAAGCCCTTGCCACTCTATTATGTAAGTGGATTTTCTGTTCAATCAAATCTAATGCAGAGAGTTGTCTGAAATGAACCTAGTTTCCCAAAACCATGATTCTGCCCAAATATTTATATTTCCCAGTTTAATGTTCGAAAATACCTACAGGGGATGAGAAATGATTATTTGACAAAGCACCAGTTTGCACAAGGAGTAATTTAAGGGAAGATCTCGAGTGTCTCCACCCTGAACTTAATTGATCAACTCCACCTAATGTATAATATGGGAGAGTTGGGCACTTTCAGTTTTGTACAGATTGTAGAGATGGCCCGCTATTGGTGAGCAAGGAAATCGAATCGGAACTAGAAGCTTTTTGCAACAGCAGAGGGAATGTTACTTGGTTTCAATCTCCGAAAGGCCGCACAAATGAGAGCATGAGCGATTAGAGTTCTTCTTCAAGATGAGCATTTTCCCTATCATTTTCTGGAGGCATGGACGGGGATTATGGAAAACCACCGGCGCTGACTGTGCTAAAGCAAACAGTGTGAGTTTGTCACAGGAGATACTTTGTGGAATTTTGAAGTTGGTTTGGTTGGTTGTTGATTATGAATGCGCCCACATTACTGGAACGTTACTGGATTCAACCTCTGGTGGTGAACATGAAGCAGAAGAAGCGAGCAAAGGAGGTTATCGATAAGAAGATACGGGATTCAGAATCCCGGAAAACCATAGATAAAGTTTTATTGTTGGCCCTGCAATGCGCCCACCCAAGAGTTGTGTCGAGGCCTTCAATCTCAGAGGCACTGCTCACCCTTGACGCTATAGATGGCCCCCTTTTGGTGAGAAGGAAATCGAATCGGACTAAAGCGTGCGGGAGGGAGTGGTCGCAGGGGAGCGGTGGGGAGGGAGGGGGCGGCCGCGCAGGAGAGAGTGGGGTCCATCGGGAGGTCACGGGTAGTCGGACGACGACAGGACGAGAACTCGGGGGTAGTCGGACGTCGGGGACCGGAGCTGTCCCAACGCCTGGAAAACCTTCCATTTCGTCAAATGGAAGACAACTCCCTATGGAAGGTGGAGCAAACCCTCCTCCGGAGAGATATTGTCTTCTATGAACCTGTACCCCATGACCCCAAAATCACCACTGAGACCAGAAACTATGGAAGGTGGAGCAAACCCTCCTTCTGAGAGATATTGTCCTTTATGAACATGTACCCCATGACCCCAAAATCACCACTGAGACCAGAAACTATAGCAGGGGAGCAAACCCCTCCTCCCGAGAGATATTGTCCTCTATGAACCTCATTATATCTATACCTCATGACCCCAAAATCACCACTGAGACCCTCTTTATTTATACACCACTGAGACCAGAAACTATGGAAGGTGGAGCAAACCCTCCTTCTGAGAGATATTGTCCTTTATGAACATGTACCCCATGACCCCAAAATCACCACTGAGACCCTCTTTATACAGTGTGTCCGCCACCATGTTAGATTCACGGTAAATGTGTTTAGCAGAAATGCATGTGTCGACCAGGACAGTTCCCATGTGCTATTTAATGCAATCAATCCAGCCATATAAGAGAGGGGTCATATGTTGTGTGGCTCTTTATTCCCTCAATGAGGGATCTTGAGTCACCATAGATGTGTAGATTATTTACCTGCAGTCTGTTTGCAAACCACCACAGTAATCCCCAATCCCCATAATGCCAATATTTCCACCCTTGTGTTGGTACCTGGGCCTTCATTCCAGGAGAAGAGAGTTTGTAATGTTGTCTTTCATTTATTCTGAGCCAGGCGGCGCATCCACATTGTCCATGTTGAGCCGCTCCATCGAATAAACTTGCAGGGAAACGAAAATCTGGTGGCCGCATCCACAATGCCTCTGAAATTTGTTGTGTTGCTGTTAGGAGCCAAATTGGTTCACCACTAAAAATTGAATTGATGAATCCCACTTCCATGACACCACTAAAAATTCTAGTTAAATCGATGAGTCCTCACTTCCATGACACCATTAGCTTGAGATTCTCCATAGGCTATGAAAACCCTTATGATATGTTCAGGTGCTAGAATTAACAGTATTTACGCTGTGTGGATCTCTACATAGTTATTAAATCCTCTGCTCGTCCCGCATCTGAAAGATATGCTCCTGTTTGAACCAAAAACCAAGACATCTCTAGCTCCGCTCTTATTTGGGTTGTCCTGAGAGGCCCCATCAAAGAAACTGTGAGGGTGAGGCTGATCAGATAGGAAAGGAGGAATAATTCAAGAGGTCTTTGATTTCACTGACCTTTGTATCCAGAATGATAGTTGTGTAGAGGAGCACAAACTATCTTTGAAGATGGCACCATTCCTTGTGATCCACAAAACCCAAATAACAAAATTTTGAAATGTCTTTGATTTCATCGATCTGCTTAGTGTGTACTAGATTCTGAATGATTGTAGAGTAGTGGAGTGCAAACTATCTTTTAAGATGGGGTCATTCTTAGTGATCCAGAAAGCCCAAATGACAAAAACAAGAAGTGAAGGAAAACCTCCTTTCGTCTCGGTTCACTTGTCAAGATTCAAGAGCCTCTTCTATACATCTGTATTGCATCTCATAGCTCTAATGAATCGTGATACTTAAGAAACAAATGGGTTACATTTCTAAGATTGTTCTTTACACAAAGAGCACCTCCCTTGACCCCACCTGCCTCGCCTTTGCAACTTTTTCCCGGTTAAAATATTATTGTCAAAGGATAACTACATGAAAACTTTTGCTTTCTGCAGGGCTTTCATTTTCCAAACTGGACTCCATCACCATTTCGGAGTATCTTCCACCTTCTATAGGAAAGAAATTGAATTTCCCTTTTTTAACATTGTAAAAAGTTAAAACCATTATGTTTGTTTGCTGGCCACACCAAAATTATCCAAAGTAGTTGATAGCCTGATCATAGCCCGATTTAGGAAGGACTTGAAGCAGTTCCTTTTTGTCAGTCAATACCTCATTAACGGTAAAGTCCTCTGTTCGTTTCCATCCCAGGTCTCAACGATCTTCCAAATTCCTACTATAGCAGTGAGCCAACCTAAAACATTGGTTGCAATGTCAGACATTTATTAGCTCCTCGGACAGCATGTACTCTTCCCCACCACCAATCCATGGGTTCGTGCCCACCCAGACCTCCTTACCATCACCAATATGTCATGCCAGATGGTTGTCAATAATGTGAAAAGATTGTATGATCAATTTCCAAAAGATAGCCACTCCAGAATGCTTTTATATTGGCCTTCTAATCCAATATATCATGCTGAAAAGAGCAATATTTATGATACATTACTTCTGCCACCGTCCTTATGTTTTGATGATCCTCCCAACCGCCTTTGCACCAAAGTATCAAAGAAAAATAATGAATGCTAATTAATTTGCCAGCCTCAAATAGATTTAGGATTTGCAATTCTTTCCTACTTTACTAGAGGGACCATCCTACTCCCTTCTACCAGAGAAGAAATAGCGAAAACAACTCCTCCAAATTTTGTTCCAGATGACATTTGGAATAAATACCATGGTTATCCAATAGACAGGGATAGCTTCGAGAACACTTTTGATGAGAGCCAGCCTTCCTCCTCTTGATAGCTTCTTACTGCATCTTGTATCAATTCTCTGATAGAGCCAACTCCAATCCTTAACTTAATAAGTACCTCTGGCTAGCCTCAAAATCCAGAGGGTTATATGGCAGAAATTTACTATCGTATGTTTTTGTGCCTGATTGACCAGATTGAATGTGATAGAGGATTTCTGAGCATTAATATCCATCTCTGTAGCGCTTCGGAAAAGCTTTGAGATCTTTTCATAAACCTTTGCCTAATGAACAGATCTGTTCCCAAAGATAAATACATCATCCACGAATAGGATGCGTGAGATATGTATGCTCCTAGCTATTTTGATTCCTTTCAAATTCCCCTCCTGCCTCTGATTGCATATATATCTAGTCAAACTCTCTGCTATAACAAGGAAAAGAAGATGGGAAAGAGGGCATGTCTGTCTCAAACCTCTGGAGGGATTATAAATAAATATAAGTAGATGCTGCCTCATTCATCTGAATTGCAAAACTAACAGATGTGAAGCATTCCTCCATGCAGTGGATAAAGTAGAGATTAAAGACAATATGCATCACCCTGATGTATAACCAGTTTGCATTGTTATTAGCTTTGGAAAGATCAAGTTTTACCACAATGGTAGACAACCTCCTTGTTCCATTGAACGAAGGCATTCTTGAGCCACCCGCACTGCATCATGGATACGTCCCCCTTCCTAGAACCCAAACTGTTCCCTTGAGATTGCATTTGAGATTATAGTCCTGACTCCTCAATTTCATAACATTTATTTGAGCAATAACTTTGTCAATACAATTACAAAGGGAGATAGGCCTATACTGATCAAATCAAGGGCTGTTCACTCCTGGTATGTTGGCTATGAAATTTTATGTTGAAGGCACCCAGTATCTTCCCCTTGGGTGGTCTTGTTCAATCCAATCATAAAAGCCACGAAAAAACTCTCTCCACTGGCTGGACGGGAGTGCTTATCTGCCTGGAAAGATTTCAAGAATCTTGTTAATTCGTCTCCTGTCACAGGTTGAAGAAGAGAAGCATTTCGCTCCTCCGAGACCACCTGTCAATAAAGGAGGTGATGGCCAAGATTTCTCTAATGTTTTCTCTTGCAAATTCTGTATATAATATCTTATCATGTCGAACTGCTGCCTGTGAGATATCATCAAATATAGTACATTCTAGTCTTTGCACATTAGTGATCTTCCAAATAGTATTCTGCACCTTTTTCATTTTGCATGACTTGAAAGAATTTTGTATTCTCATCTTCATCCTTAAGTCAAGTGGGTCTACTGTTTATTCTCCATTTTGCTTCTTGCCATGCCAAAAGGTGCCCTTTCTCTCCCTCCCATGTAGCTAATGCGACCTTGATTCTTCTGAAAACCCTGCATTTGGAAAGCCCATGTATAATTTAGCAATTCTATTTTCTGTGCAAAGGGTAGCACCAGAAACGTGAAAAGTCTTCTTTACCCAGGATTTAGTGATACTTATAATTTTGATGACGATATCTGGAATGATTTGCATAGTACATTCTCCATCACCATGAACATATTTAATGCAGGTAGTAAAATTAAAGGGTGGGGGTCAAGGGTTGAAGTCCCAAATGCCCACTTGGAAGAAAATTGAAAAGAGATCAGATCTCCCTGATCTGGCCCAAGAACTGAATCTTCCAGAATCCATTAAGAACCCAAGTTTTTGAAGGAATCTATCTAGGCACTTGGCTACTGCCTCTCTTCCTGACCCTCTATTGCTCCATGATAACTCCAGGAACTTCACATGTACCGATGAGTGCTATGAAATTGTGTTACATGTCTTAATATTTCAGAGGGCTTGTTTTTGGAAAATAAATTTAATAACACCGAAGCTTTCTCTGCATCTGACATTAGACTCCCATTGTTCACCAATATTTTGTTAAATATCTGGCAATTAAACAAAATTTCAAAGAGCTAGTTTCTTCAGCATCAAATTTAGAATGCAAAAATAAAGAAATCCCAAAGCTATCAACTTTGAAGTCATTTCGAAGAATCCATAATGGATACCAAAAGAAGACCAATCTGGCCTTCAAAACCCATGCAAGTAATCAAGTTTAATCCGCATATAGTAGAGGAGATGTCAAATATATTCCAATGATCTAGCTCCGAGCACAAGACAATGGGACTTGGAAATTATGCCGAATCCCCTGCCTTGTCCCCTGGACCATACCGCAAGGCCAAGACGACTCAAGGAACAATTACCAATCAAGCTTTTGACTTTCATTTTTTTCACTTGGAGTCACCAATAGTCTCCACAAGAACACCGCCCATCCTTGAAATGATGGAAACGGATCGTATCCCTTAGAACAATTTCTCGTGCAACAATCTTGGAGATGAACTTTGCTGCAGAGTGGCAGTCAACACAGACTCGAAGGTTCTTGATAACCCGAATCACAGTCCCTGGAGATGTGTTGATAAGCCCAAATGCAATTGCCAATTTTTCACTATGGTAACAAAGAGCCTGTTCTTTCTGTTCCTCCTCCACATCACTCAAAACAAATTTTGTATTGGGGACATATCCTGCTGCTTTCATCTGACTAGATAATATCTCCAACTCCGCATAAATTTGTTCTGTCTGTGGATGTGATTTGTCTTCTACTCGAAAAGCATGCACCTCTTTATTGACCTCAATCCAACTGCATCCAGGCATCTTTTTTACCCCCCTGTCCTTCATCATTTTCCGTACTCTATCAATACCATCCCACCTGCCAACTGCGGCATAGATGTTTGATAAAAGCACATATGGTGCAGGATTTTTACAGTCCAACTCAAAGAGATGTCCAGCAACTTGTTCTCCGAGCTCGACATTGTTATGCACTCGACAGGCACCAAGCAAAGAAACCCACACTGTGGCATCAGGTGTTATTGCCATACTATTAATAAAGCCTATGGCCTCACTCAGGAGGCCAGCACGACCAAGAAGGTCAACCATGCAGCCATAGTGTTCCATTGCCGGTTCAATGTGATAACATTGAATCATTCGATCAAAGTATTTGCGGCCCTCGTCCACTAGGCCTGCATGGCAGCATGCCGACAGAACACAAATAAAGGTCACAGAATCTGGCTTCATGCCGGAATGCTGCATTTTTTCGAAGACTTCCAAGGCCTCTTTGCCATAGCCATGCATTGCATATCCTGCAGTCATTGCTGTCCAGGAAACCATGTTTCGACGAGGCATCTTGTCAAATACATCCCGTGCCTTGTCTATCCTTCCACATTTTGCATACATGTCTATAAGGGCACTGTCTACAAAGACATCAGACTGAAATCCACTTCTAATTATTTCTTGATGGATCTCCATACCCTGTTCCATAGCTGCCAAGTTGGCACATGCCGAAAGCACACTGGCAAAAGTTTTCAAGTCTGGCTTCATACCTGCCTCTTTCATTTCTCGATAAAGTTTCAGAGCCTCCAAACTCTGTCCATTCTGAGCACATCCTACAATCATCCCTGTCCAAGACACCACATTTCTTTCTGGCATTTTCTCAAAGAGTTTCCGGGCTTTATCAACGTCTCCAACTTGCATATACCCCACAATCATGGCTGTCCAAGAAAAGGCATTTCGTTGAGGCATTCGATCAAACAAAATCTGCGCCCTCCCCGTACACCCGCATTTCGCATACATATCTACGAGTGCACTATTCACAAATATGTCAGACTGCAAACCACTTCTAATTATTTCACCATGCATCTCCATACCCGTTTCCAGAGCTGCCAAATTGGAACAAGCTGGCAGAACACCAGCAAAGGTTTTCGCATTTGGCTTCACACCTGCTAATTGCATTTGACAGAAGAGATCGAGGGCCTCATCATCATGTCCTGTCTGTGCATACCCTGCAATCATAGCTGTCCAGGATACCACATCTCGTTGATGCATTTTATCAAACACATCGCGTGCTTTCCTGATATTCCCACATTTTGCATACATGTCTACAAGGGCACTTCCCACACAGACATCAGACTGAAAACCACTTCTAATTATGTCTTCATGGATGTCCATGCCCTGTTTCAGATCTCCCAACTTGGTACAGGCAGGCAAAACGCTTGCAAAGGTAAAATGATTGGGTTGGATGCCCACTTGCTGCATTTGGTAAAAGAGTACTAATGCCTCCTCAGCAAGTCCATGCCTGGCATAAACTGCAATCATGACAGTCCATGTGAAGACATCTGGTGTAGGCATTTGATCGAAAGCTCTTCGAGCGTCTGCGAGATTCCCACATTTGCAATACATATTGATAAGCGTGTTCCATAAATAAGTATCAGGCAGAATTCCCATTTCATTGATGTGGGCATGAACTAATTTGGCATCGGGAAAGGCTTTCTTCTGAATGCAGCCCTGCAAGAGGGATGCATATGTAGAGGAGTTCGGATTGAAATCCATAGCATTCAAAACGTGCAGCGCTTCTTTCAATCGGCCCTGTTTGCAGAGCGTGGTGATATCATGGTGTGAACTAGTGCTGGCAATGGCATGTATTTTAAAGCCAGAACTGGCAATCCTTCTGGCGTGAAGGCGAGCCGTTGATTCATAGAAATACAAGGCAGATTTCATTTTTCTCTGGGTTATGAATGGTTGTCCTATTGCAATTACTGGTGATATCGTTTTGGGTTCCATGTGAATGACAACATTTGAGGCAGAGGCTAGCTGAGATTTGGAATTGGAATTCGTGGAAGGGAGTGAACTAATTCGTACCAGACGGTGGAAGCACCAGATATAACATGTCCTTCGCTGATCATTGAAGAGATGTTCAATTCTGGGCAGAAAAAAATTAAAAACATATTGGCATCAACCTCCAAGAAACATAAGGATCACAACTGCGCAGAGATGGTGAAGAAATAGGGAGATTGCGCAGTGCTCAGAAAGTACAAAGATTACTCTGTCACTCTTGAGTCATTAACTTCTAATGAAATTTTGGTAGTAATGAGTCTTGGGCTTATAGCGATAATGTCCTCTCCTTTCTTTTGGCCTTCTGCTCTCTCTAGGCCTTCTGAGCTCTCGTCTTTTACCTGAGCTCAGTCTGTAGGTGGAGGCTTTACTTCTTTTGTAAGCCTTCTTTGCTTGCCTCTTATGCTTTCTGCGATGCACCAAAGGATCATCAACTGTTATTCCATATTTACTGCAGAAAGACATTGTACCAGGAAGTTTGTTCAACTTATCAATAGACTTCTGCATCTTGGAGCTGGTACATAAATAAATCAAAACTTTAGTAATAATTGCATAGAAATCTCCCTAGAGATAAATTTCCAAAGGTAAGGGAAATGCTTCTTGCAATTTTAAGATGTATACCAATTTAGATGGTAGAGCAGCAAGGTAAACTTGCTTCCACAGGATGTTCTTGGGATAGGCTTATTGGCTTTCTTCAAATTTAATCTGTCAAACTTATCAGACAGATTAGCAACAGAATCCCGAGTGGAAATAGACTGTTCTACTATACAACTTTCCACATCTTCAAACCTATCAAATGATTTCTCAGAAATATGTCTAACTACTTGCAAATCACACTGAACTGAATTTAAAACTCTATGTACATCATTTACAGAAACTTGGACAGAATCAATTTGATCTTTGACCAGAGCAGTTTTAGCAACATTTTTCTCAAGACCAGTTAGAGCAGTGTTTGTCCAATTAACCTGCTCAGAAACGTTTTGTATTCTACCCTCTGTGCCCATTGCTGTATTATCACTCTGAACCAGAGGATATGGATTTGCAGAACTTTGTCCTTCTCCTAGGACAATGCTTTTGAAAGGAGGGTAAGTAGTATGGGTCTCTATTTTACTGCCATCTGGTGCAGTCCAGGAATGTGAAGAAGAGGCAACTGAATCTGCCATCAAAACCACATCAGATTCCATTTTCTTCTTCCATGAATAAAATGAAATCCAAACTTTCTCTTCTTCCATGTAAGCTTTCCATTCTTCAGCCATTTTCATCTTTTCTTCCTTTGGGAAAGCTGCAGCAAATCCATCAGCTTGTGGATGGGTAAACAGATCCCAGTTAATCATCTGCTTCATCCATTGAGCGGGAATCTGATTCTTAGGACATCCATCCATCAAAGTGTAAAACTTTTGGATCTCCGGTACTAATGGTTTCTTGCATCCTGGAGGCAAATCTTTGAATCTACATTCAGGGATCAACTGATCAGCTTGTTCAATATAACCCAATCCATACTTTGGGCTATTTGCAGGTCTCATGTTCATATAAATGGAAGTTAGCCTTGGATCTTCTTCTTCTAGAGTCGGGACAAGATGCATCATAAGAACATGCTCTTCATTATTTGGGAAAGGAATGTCAGAGCATTTAGGATTAGGACATGGGTTTGTTGAAGACACAGGAGGGGCTTCACCAGTCCTATTGTTGTGGTTCTTATGAAGTACTGTATAGGCTAGACTCTGTAAATTTACATGATGATTGCATTGTGGACATTGGACACTCAGGGGCTGATAATTTAGAAACTGAGAAAATTCAAATAAGGCTACATGAATACAATTTGAAACAATGGAACTACAACCATTATCTGTACAATCCGGAGCTATATACCTGGGAGAATTTTTACATTCTTCCTCAATCCTTCTTCTGTCAATGGTTGACCATCTAGGAAAGGATAGAACAACTGAGGATTGGTTTTCTGTGATGTTGGTAGAGGTTATTTTCTGTACAGCGAGAGGCTTGGGATTTGGCACTGTCCAGTGTTCTGGGAAAGTGAGATCTTCCCACTTAATGGCCTGATGTTCTATTTTCTGATTCTTGGGATCAGTCAGGACAACGACACTGGTCTTCGTCTCTCGGCTGGGTGCATGGAGGACTGCAGGAAACATAGTGGAGGTATGGCGGAAACATCCATGAAACTGGATGGCAATGTTTTGTCTTTTCTTCCTCATATCAAATCCCATTGTTTGGATTTGAAGCTGCAATATGTCTGCCAAAATTTCGTCTGTGATTGATACCGAAAAGTTCGGATAACACTCAAACCACACCAGTCCATTAGATAATGGAGCAACAATTCCTCCAATCAAAGAATCTGTATATTTATTATGTGTCAGATCCCTTACGGTAGATAACACGTATGCATCAACACCAGAATGCACCAATGCATCGATACCAACACGCACACAACCCAAATGCAAAAAATGGGTTCCCAGTTTTCTTGCTTCGGCTTGAAGCTCTTTTGGATTTAAGATCGGGATTAACTGTACACGATCTGAATTTTCTTCTATAGAGCTCACCGACTCTTTAATGGTGATCCTAGTGGCTGCTTTGAGGTGCCAGACACGTAGGTCACTATAGACTTGGGAGGCGGATATTCTGGGCAAAACCCATCTAGCTTGGGGCTCGACCTCCTCATATAAATGATCAGACTCATTTATAACTCTACTGCTACTGCTAGCAAACATATCCCTAAGCGGGTTTTGTTTAGCTCTATCTTTCTCCTCGAGTTCTCTGAAAGAGACTGACTTTGACATAGATGAATCCATTTATAAAGAGAGATGGATTAAGTACTGACCTTTTATGAACCACGCGAAACCGACTTACTGCCTCTGATACCAATTTCTAGCAGAGGCTTCTCAGCAAGCTTGCTTGCTGTTGTCAACCAACAGACTTTGGCCTTGCTTAGTTTCTTCTTTGTTCTTTATGTGAACCCAAATGTGAACCCAGATGAACCTACTTGACCTTCACGCAACTAGCGGCCTCACGGCTTCTCTTGCCTTCACACGGCCCTGGCTTCCCTCAGTGTTTTCGCGAACCTCTAGCGAACTTATGGAAAAATTTCAAGAACAAACAGTGTCTAAGCAATGACAAATGCACAGAGTGACAATACTTAAATGCGGAAAATGAAGAAAAAATATCTCTCTTTATTGATAGCAGAATGCTTCACAATCATATTACAGACTCATATGGATCCAATTCGCTTTACCAAAGATCGATTGTAATGGCTTTTACTGGACTTATGATACTTAGAATGAGCGATCATTACCGGAGGCTTCCTGGCCAAATTACAGACTCTGTCTCAGAGCTTTATACTAACACACATAAAACTTACAGACTCAATCTAAAGAACTGGCCACTTTAGGTTCTTGCCGATCACATGAATCAACACGCAAGCTTCTCAGTTCTCCTAAGGACTGTGAGTCAAGACTCCGTGATGCAAGCAGATCGCAAATATTGCGCAGATGCAGAGTAGGGAGAAAAAATCGGACTCAAAACACCCAAATGCAAAGACTCAAACGCCAAAATGCCGATGCCTCCGAATGAGCCTTACCCTTCCTTATATATATTGGAAGAGGGGACAAGCATTCCTATAGCGCATCCGATTATTGACACTTGGAAGGCGGATCATCGTTTTCGGGTAACCCTTGTCGGGACATCCGCACGGAGATTCGTTCCTTCCGACAGACTCTAGTGATAGTGGGTGAGAGTACACTGTGGATGCCTTTAAGTACAAGGCCCACGAGGAAACAGAATAATTTAATACAGAGAGGATGCTTTTCGGACAGTTGAAAAGCCCTCGAGAACAGCTCTGTCACTATAGACCCATGACTAGGTACCATTATTACACAGGGAAAGCCTTTTTAGTGGGGCTCCCGAGGATCACTTGTACTGGCAGCTGCAGGAGTATCCAAGATTGTGATACCTGGATATCTGAGATGGTAGAACTCATCGTCCCAAGCCTTGGTGTAAATTCGTCGGACGATCATGGGCTTGTTGAGGATGATTTTATGCTTAATATTTGTCATGACGAGCCATTGATAGTGCATCTGCATGTAGGACTTTAGAATAGGATTCCTCATTTTAAATTTTAGTCCTGCAATTTCTCCTACTTTTTGACAAGGATAATGAAAGCATTCTCCAGCTGGACCTTCAAGACAATCAGTACAGATTCTATGACAGTAGGTTTCATAGTAATTTGGATCCATACTGAAAGGGCTAACACCATAATGATGCCACCAGTCAAATAACCAAGGTACTTCGGGTTCTCTTGAATTTATCCAAGTAGGAGCAAACTTCAACTTGGTGTAGTGGGTTTCTTCCTGTCCATCTTTATTTAATAAGTCCCACCACAGTCTTTTGTATCCTGCAAAATCATAAACAGTGTTAGGAAAAATTAGATTTGGATTGTTTTCTGGCCATGTTTGGAACTTTCCACTGGTATATTCGCCAGGATTCCTTGTCCTATTTATGGTGTATGACTGGTAATAGACTCTTGATCTATCTCCACCACCAGTACAAATGACGGAGAGGTCCCAAAAGTCTTGTGAGAGCGACCTTTCAGCTTCATGGGAAGCCGACATGCTATGTGAATACATCATGTCATGTATCCACCGATTCCCTTTAGGGTACACCCTCCTCTCAGGTACAAAGTGTTGTATATCATTGTGGCTTTGTAAATTTGCATCCAGCACTTGAGTGTTTCGGAGCTGCCAAGTAGGCCTCCATTTTTCTGCATATATGGGCCAAGGTTCATCATCTGCAATATATCTCAGAGTCTCTCTCTGATTTGCTTGGTCCCATTCAGTGAGAATAACCATCACATGAATCTCTTCCTTCTCAGGGTTATTTCTCTGCTCTTGGTGCTGGAGATATTCTCTGCTCAGAAAGTCTGGAATACAATTTTTAGAACCTCTAATATGCTCAACTTTAAAATCAAAATAAGCAAAGAGAGCTTGCCATCGAGAAAACTTTGCATCTTCTGGGTTCTTTATTTCTTTATTGATTACTTTTTCCAGAGCTTTTGCATCAGTTCTGAGAAAAAAATGTTTATTAGCCAGATGGATGGAAAACTTACTAATGCAATTCGAGGCTGCTTTTACCTCTTTTTCGATTGGAGCATAATTCAGCTCTGCTTTGCTCCAAACTCCTGAAACAAACTATACAACCTGTTCTTGCTCCTTCGGGCTATCTTTATCTGGCTTTTGTTTGAGGACACCTCCCCAACCGATGTTGCTTGCATCTTTTTCCACAATTTTAAAAGCATTTTCATCAGCAACATTCAAGATAGGGAGATTACGAACCTTGGATCTAATTTCTCTTACTACCTGAGTGTGCTTTTCTGTCCAAGGCTTCGGATTCTTTATCAGTCTCTGGTTGAGCAGAGACCTGTCAATGGCACATGATGGATAGAAATTGCTCACATAATTTAAACAACCTAAAAACCTTTGCAACTGAGTTTTGTCTAAAATTACATCAGGAAACTTATCAGCAAACTCTAGTGCATGATTCTGAAGAGAAATTTGTCCGTTTTCAATCTCGTGCCCTAAAAACTTGATTTTAGTCTTGTAGAGTTCCATCTTCTTTTTGCTCAAGACTAAACCATTTCTCTGGACCAACTTCATGAAAATCTTCAGGTGTCTGAAGTGGTCTTGTAAATTCTTGGAAAAAATAAGCAGATCATCAATGTAGGCAAGCAAAACCATTCATCATAGGGTTTAAATATGGAGTCCATTACCTTCTGAAACTTTGAAGGTGCATGCTTTAACCCGAATGGCATTACATTCCATTCATAGTGTCCATGAGGAACACTAAATGTTGTCTTCCATATGTCACCTTCTGCGATAGCAACTTGCCAGAAACCAGACTTTAGATCAAACTTGGAGAAGATCTTGGCTCCTGAAATCCTTCTTATCAGATCACCTTTGTGAGGGATCGGATAAGTGTCATCTGATAAAACATTATTCAGAGGTTTGTAATTTATTACCAATCTGGGAACTCCTCTGATTTGTTCACTTCTCTTATTAACATAGAACCCATAGTAGTTCCAAGGGCTGCTGGATTCTCTGATGAGCTTCTTCTGAAGAAGCTGTTCAATCTATTTTTGGTAGAGTTGTCTGTGTTCAACAGACATGGAAATGGCTCTTGACTTACAAGGTCTGCCAGTATAACCTTCCTTGTAAGGTAGCTCAATACTATGCTGCTTTCTATGCCAAAAGGCATTGGGCTCTTCTGAGCAGCATGTCTCTTCAAATTCTTTCTGGATCTTTGAGATCCTCTTCTGGATACTGGGAGAACTCAACTGTTCGTCAATCTTGATAATTCCTTTGTGATCTTTGAGTTCTGCCAGGATTTTTTCAGCTTTATGAATCTCCTGCATAGCCTGCACCATGGGTGAAATTCTGGGTGGAAATATATGGCAATTCAGTCCTTTCTCCGAGATAAATGGTAAATATCTCTCTGAGACTTGTCGGGAAATCTAAAAAGACACAGTTGAGGAGGTAAATCCCCTCTGCGGACAGAGGCGATCCCTACTAGCCCAGTAGGGGTCTAGCAACAATCAAACAATGCTATGACGCAGGTTCCTAATTACGAATGAAAAGGCTGGAGATAGAAGCCTACCTGGATTCCAACGCTAGGATCTGAAGAAGAAGCGTCCCCGTTCCTCAACCTCGGCAGATCACAATCCCTCCACGATCTCCGCGGATGAACACCTGCACACAGAAGAAACGAACAGATACAAGCATAGAAACCAGCATACGTAACTAAACGTCAGTCAGAAAGGACATTACTCACATTAACATGATGGAAAACGGAGTGGAACCATAATCATAATCATCTATTAAATAACCAGCGAAGAAAGATTACAACCAAGTTCTGACGTCGCGGTCTCCTTCGGACGAGTCTCCAGTAGTCCACGTCTCGCAAAGCTCGCCAAGGAAAGGGAAAACCTCTCCGGAGTCTCGTGACAATGGTCTCCTTACTTGAGTCAGCCTTAAGGGAAAGAGAGGATTCTTTACAACACAAAGGCTCTTGGGAATATGGAGATTCAGAGCTTAGGCACTTCAAGACTATCAGCCTTTCAGCCCCTTCATCAATGGATGAAGGCTATATTTATAGAGGAGAGGAGGAGGTTGGGATCCCTACAATAGTGGAAGGAAGGCCTTATCCTTTGGGAGGTTCCCCATATGGTGGAAACAAGAGGCCAAAGGAGGAAGGCCGTGGTTATTCAGGCGAAACCACTCCTGATGACTCATCCACAAAGTTGTTGTAATCGAAACTTCGCCTCTTTTTCAAACTTTCCTGTGAACAGCGCGGGTACAACAACACGGGACGATGATGAAATTGGTGACTCGGTGTTAATTTTCCCCCATTGTGCAGTACATAACGGGCTACAGCAATACCATATATTTTCTGAGATTACATTGAAATGATGGCAGGAAAATATTGTCTCTCATGAAGGATGTGATGAAGGTATTTTCAAGGCTTGACATTGCTCACGGGTTCACATAATGGGTCCTCCATTGTGCGGGACGGGGAATGGTAGGGACGGTGACAATTCTTGTGTAACAAGACCCATGTGGCTCTACTGCTGCTAAAAATATATTTCCCAAAATACAGTCTACTGGAATATCAGAAACTGAAAAGGAAATCTTTACACATTTTGAATCAAAAAATACAACAGCTTTTGCAACTTCAAACTTTAACTGTTTTGTTCCTAATCCCATAACTTCTTTTTCAGATGTAGTCCAGTATTTTGATGGGATTATATGTTTAGAAACAAGGTTAATATCTGATCCAGAATCTATGAGTGCAATAACCTTGTAGACATGATCAGCAACACAGAAATTTACCTGTATGTGGTGTTGTTGGTATTGTATGGCGAGGACTTGCATATCCTCGATTTCACTGAATCCAGCTGAAGGTTCAAACTTGCCTGTTGCAAACTGAACTTCAGTCTTTGGAGTAGAATGCAGCGTATAATTTGTTTGTCTTCCTGAAATGGCTGTAGAAGATGATGCTGGCTGTTGAGCTTGAGATTTCAGGATAGAGATTTCATTTTTCATGCTGCGAATTTCAGTTTTTAGATCATGTATCTCCTTGCTCACCTCCCCCAAAGTGAGTGTACGAGCTTTGTTAGAATTATGCTGGAGATACGTCTTTGTATTGCGTTCATAAGAAGCTTCAACAAAATTGGGCATAGAAATCTCCCCAGAGATAAATTTACAAAGGTAAGGGAAATGCTTCTTGCAATTTTAAGATGTCTACCAATTTAGATGGTAGAGCAGCAAGGTAAAATTGCTTCCACAGGATGTTCTTGGGATCCTTGACCAAGAATATTCTTTCAATCCAATCTCTGTGGAAATCTTCATACTGATTTATATTATTGCACTTTAAATTCATCAAAATCAATTCATTCTTATCAGTAAGTGCAAATTCAGCACCACAGAAGTGCTCCTGGATTAGTGCTGTCAGTGCACCAATCATATTGTTCATTGCAGTGGCATCAGGATTAAACATTATGTCACCCTGTTCATCCTTGAGAACTTCTTTCTCCATTTTATCTATCATAACAGGGGAAGACTCCAACTCCCACCATCTAGCCAGAGTACTAGTAAAACACTGAATCAATGTCTTACAGGCTTCAATTTCACTTTTCCCTTCAACACACATCAGTTTATACTCAACAATCATTTGATCTAGCAACTGCCTAATCTATGTTGCCGACAGATTATCAATGTTCCACTCCTTATGACTCCCTTCATGGAAAGTCTCTCGGGCTGGAATCTTTCCTGCACCATACAGGTCAGGGGCAGCATGTCTGGTAAACTGAGGTTCTAGAGGCTCATAAATAGGAAAAGCATGTTTTTCAGAATCTGAGATTTCTAGAGCAGTGGCTATGGTTATTCTCTCAGATTTTTCTTCAGGCTTAGACTCAGGGGACTGAGGCAGCTGTGGCACTTATTTAGGAAAGAGATGAGGAAACTGAGATACAAGGCTTTCTGTTTCATGAGGGTGGACACTCTTTCCTTTAGTTAAGAATGAAAGTGGGATAGGCTTATTGGCTTTCTTCAAATTTAATCTGTCAAACTTATCAGACAGATTAGCAACAGAATCCCGAGTGGAAATAGACTGTTCTACTATACAACTTTCCACATCTTCAAACCTATCAAATGATTTCTCAGAAATATGTCTAACTACTTGCAAATCACACTGAACTGAATTTAAAACTCTATGTACATCATTTACAGAAACTTGGACAGAATCAATTTGATCTTTGACCAGAGCAGTTTTAGCAACATTTTTCTCAAGACCAGTTAGAGCAGTGTTTGTCCAATTAACCTGCTCAGAAAATTTTTGTATTCTACCCTCTGTTCCCATTGCTGAATTATCTCTCTGGACCAGAGGACATGCCAATGCTGAACTTTGTCCTTCTCTAAGGACAATACTTTTGAAAGGAGGGTAAGTAGTATGGGTCTCTATTTTACTGCCATCTGGTGCAGTCCAGGAATGTGAAGAAGAGGCTACTGAATCTGCCATTAATACCACATCTGATTCCATTTTCTTTTTCCACGAGTAAAATGAAATCCATAGTTTCTCTTATTCCATGTAAGCTTTCCATTCATTAGCCATTTTCATCTTTTCTACCTTAGGGAAAGCTATTGCAAACTCATCAGCCTATGGATGGGTGAACAGATTCCAATTTATCATATGCTTCATCCATTGGGCAGGGACTTGGTTTTGAGGACAACCATCCATCGATATGTCCAGGACAAAATCTCGAGCCTTGATGGTTGGCATCACAGGCGGAGATCTACGGAATGTTTGCTTTCGGGGATCAATTTATCAACTTGTTCAATGTAACCCAACCCATATTTTGGACTATTTGCATGTTTTTGATTTACTAACATTTCTGTTAGCCTTGGATCTTCATTCTCTAGCAATGGAACAAGATGCATCATAAGAATGTGCTCTTCATCATGTGGGAAAGGAATGTCAGAGAATTTAGGATTAGGACATGGGTTTGTGGAAGACGCAGGAGGGGCTTCACCAGTCCTATTATTGTGGTTCTTATGAAGTACTGCATAGGCTAGACTCTGCAAATTTACATGTTGGCTACACGGAGGACATTGGACACTCAGGGGCTGATAATTTACAAACTGAGCAAATTCAAATAAAGCTACATTACTACAATTTGAAACAATAGAGTTACAACCAGTATCTGTACAATCTGGAGAAATAAATCTGGGAGACTTTTTACATTCTTCTTCAATCCTTCTTCTGTCAATAGTTGACCTTCGAGGAAAAGACAAAACAGCAGAGGATTGGTTTTCTGTGATGTTGGCAGAGGTTATTTTCTGTACAGCGAGAGGCTTGGGGTTTGGAACAGTCCAGTGTTCTGGGAAAGTTAGATCTTCCCACTTTATGGCCTGATGTTCTATTTTCTGATTCTTGGGATCAGTCAGGACAACAACACTGGTTTTTGACTCTTGGCTAGGTGCATGGAGGACTGCAGGAAACATATTGGAGTTATGGCGGAAACATCCACGAAACTGAATGGAAATGTTTTGTATTTTCTTCCTCATATCAAATCCCATTGTTTGGATTTGAAGCTGTAATATTTCTTCCAAAGTTTCATCTGTGATTGATACCGAAAGGTTCGGGTAACAATCAAACCACACCGGTCCGTTAGACAATGGAGCAACAATTCCTCCAATCAAAGAATCTGTATACTTATTATGTGTTAGATCTCTAACCGTGACTAACACATATGCATCAAAAACCGGATGCACCAACGCATGAATGCCAACACGAACACAACCAAAATGTAAAAATTGGGTTCCCAGTTTTCTAGCTTCAGCTTGAAGCTCCTTTGGATTCAAGATCGGGATTAACTGTACACGATCTGAATTTTCTTCTATAGAGCTGACCGACTCTTTTATGGTGATCCTAGTGGCTGCTTTGAGGTGCCAGACACCCAGGTCACTATAGACTTGGGAGGCGGATATTCTGCGCAAAACCCATCTAGCTTGGGGCTCGACCTCCTCATATAAATGATCAGACTCATTTATAACTCTATTGCTACTGCTAGAAAACATATCCCTTAATGGGTTTTGTTCAGCTCTATCTTTGTCTTCGAGTTCTCTGAAGGAGATGGAATTTGACATAGATGAATCCATTTTATAAAGAGAGATGGATTAAGAACTGACCTTTACTGAACCACGCAAAACTGACTTACTCGCTTTCATACCAATTTCTAGCAGAGGCTTCTAACAAGCTTGCTTGCTGTTGTCAACCAACAGACTTGGCCTTGCTTAGTTTCTTCCTTGTTCTTTATGTGAACCCAACTGTGAACCCAGATGAACCTACTGAACCTTCACGCAACTTGCGGCCTATCACACAGCTTCCCTCGCCTTCACACGGCCTTGGCGCCCCTCAGTTTTTTCGCGAACCTCGAGCGAACTTATGGTGAACTTTCAAGAACAAACAGTGTCTAAGCAGCAAATGACAGAGTGCAGAGTAACAGTACTTTAAATGCGGAATTAATGAAAAATTTCTCTCTTTATTGATAGCAGGATGCTTCACAATCAAATTACAAACTTATATGGATTCAGGTCTCTGTATCAGAGATAGACTGTGATGGCTTTTACCGGACTTATGATATTCGAGATGAGCGATCGTTACCGGAGGCTTCCTGGCCAAATCACAGACTCTGTCTCAGAGCTTTATACTAACACACATAGAACTTACAGACTCAATCTAAAGAACTGGCCACTTTAGGTTCTTGCCGATCACATGAATCGACACGCAGGCTTCTCAGTTCTCCTAAGGACCATGAGTCAAGACTCCGTGATGCAAGCAGATCGCAAATATTGCGCAGATGTAGAGCAAGGAGAAAAACTCGGACTCAAAACACACAAATGCAAAAACTCAAACTCCAAATGCTGATGGTTTCAAATGAGCCATACCCCTCCTTATATAGGATGGAGAGGGGGACAAACATTCCTGTAGCCCATCCGATTTGTGACACTTGGAAGGCGGATCATCGTTTTCAGGTAACCCTTGTCGGGACATCCGCACGGAGATTCGTTCCTTCCGACCGACTTTAGTGATAGTGGGTGAATGTACACTGTGGATACTTTTAAGTACAAGGCCCATGAGGAAACAACATAATTAGCTACAGAGGAGATGCTTTTCGGACAGATGAAAAGCCTCCGAGAAAAGCTCTGTCACTATAGACCCGTGACTAGGTATCATTATTACACAGGGAAAGCCTTTTTAGTGGGGCTCTCGAGGACCACTTGTACTGACAGGTGTGGCAGGCGGATCCAAGATTGTGATACCAGGATATCTTCTTCCGTAAAACTCATCATCCCACGCCTTAGTGTAGATGCGCCGGACGATCATGGGCTTGTTGAGAATGATCTGATGCTTGATCTTGGTCATGACAAGCCACTGATAATGCATCTGCATGTAGGGCTTCAGAATAGGATTCCTCATTTTAAATTCTAGTCCTGCAATTTCTCCTACTTTCTGACAGGGGTAGTGGAAACATTCGCCAGTTGGTCCACTGAGGCATTCATCGCAAAACCTATGATAGTAGGTTTCCTAATAATTTGGGTCCATGCTGAATGGACTTACTCCATAATGATGCCACCAGTCAGATAACCATGGTACCTCAGGTTCTCTTGAATTTATCCAAGTGGGGGCAAATTTTAACTTGGTGTAGTGGGTTTCATCTCGTCCATCTTTATTTAGTAGGTCCCACCACAGTCTTTTATATCCTGCAAAATCATAAACAGTATCAGGAAAAATAAGATTTAGATTATTATCTGGCCATGTTTGAAATCTTCCACTTGTGTATTGGCCAGGATTTATTGTCCTGTTTATGGCAAAAGACTTGTAATATATTCTTGATCTATCTCTGCCCCCAGTACAAATGACGGAGATATCCCAAAAATCTTGTGAGAGTGACCTTTCTGCTTCATGGGAAGCCGCCATACTGTGTGAATACATCATGTCATGTATCCACCGATTCCCTTTAGGGTACACCCTCCTCTCAGGTACAAAGTGTTGTATATCATTGTGGCTTTGTAAATTTGCATCCAGCACTTGAGTGTTTCGGAGCTGCCAAGTAGGCCTCCATTTTTATGCATATATGGGCCAAGGTTCATCATCTGCAATATATCTCAGAGTCTCTCTCTGATTTGCTTGGTCCCATTCAGTGAGAATAACCATCACATGAATCTCTTCCTTCTCAGGGTTATTTCTCTGTTCTTGGTGCTGGAGATATTCTTTGCTCAAAAAGTCTGGAATACAAATTTCAGAACCTCTAATATGCTCAACTTTAAAATCAAAATAAGCAAAGAGAGCTTGCCATCGAGCAAACTTTGCATCTTCTGGGTTCTTTATTTCTTTATTGATTACTTTTTCCAGAGCTTTTGCATCAGTTCTGAGCAAAAAATGTTTATTAGCCAGATGGATGGAAAACTTGCTAATGCAATTCTAGGCTGCTTTTACCTCTTTTTCGATTGGAGCATAATTCAGCTCTGCTTTGCTCCAAACTCCTGAAACAAACTGTACAACCTGTTCTTGCTCCTTCGGGCTGTCTTTATCTGGCTTTTGTTTGAGGACACCTCCCCAACCGATGTTGCTTGCATCTGTTTCCACAATTTTAAAAGCATTTTCATCAGCAACATTCAAGATAGGGAGATTACGAACCTTGGATTTAATTTCTCTTACTGCCTGAGTGTGCTTTTCTGTCCAAGGCTTCGGATTCTTTCTCAGTCTCTGGTTGAGCAGAGACCTGTCAATGGCACATGATGGATAGAAATTGCTCACATAATTTAAACAACCTAAAAACCTTTGCAACTGAGTTTTGTCTAAGATTACATCAGGAAACTTATCAGCAAACTCTAGTGCATGATTCTGAAGAGAAATTTGTTCGTTTTCAATCTCGTGCCCTAAAAACTTGATTTTAGTCTTGCAGAGTTCCATCTTCTGGTTGCTCAAGACTAAACCATTTCTCTGGACCAACTTCATGAAAATATTCAGGTGTCTGAAGTGGTCTTGTAAATTCTTGGAAAAAATAAGCAGATCATCAATGTAGGCAAGCAACCATTCATTATAGGGTTTAAAGATAGAATCCATCACCTTTTGAAACTTCGAAGTGCGTGCTTCAACCCGAATGGCATTACATTCCATTCATAGTGTCCATGAGGAACACTGAATGCAGTCTTCCACTTATCTCCTTCTGCAATGGCCACTTGCCAGAAGCTTGACTTTAGATCAAACTTTGAGAATACCTTGGCTCCTGAAATTCTTCTCATCAGATCTCCTTTATGAGGGATCGGATAAGTGTCATCTGCTAGAAAATTATTCAGAGGTTTGTAATTTATTACCAGTCTCGGAACTCCTCTGACTTGTTCACTTCTTTTGTTGACATAGAATCCGTAGCAGTTCCAAGGGCTGCTAGATTCTCTGATGAGCTTCTTCTGTAGAAGTTGTTCAATCTCTTTCTGGCAGAGTTGTCTGTGTTCAACAGACATGGAAATGGCTCTAGACTTACAAGGTCTGCCAGTATAACCTTCCTTGTAAGGTAGCTCAATACTATGCTGCTTTCTATGCCAAAGGGCATTGGGCTCTTCTGAGCAGGATGTTTCTTCAAATTCTCTCTGAATTTCAGAGATTCTTTTCTGGATAGCTGGAGAACTCATATGTTCTTCAATTCTAATGGTATCCTTGTGATCTTTGAGTTCTTCCAAACTTTTCTGAGCTGTCTGAAGCTGCTTTTCTTTTTCTTTCATAGCCTGGACCATGGGTGAAATTCTGGGTCTGGAAATATATGGCAATTCAATTCTTTCTCCAGAGATAGTAATGAAATATCCTGCAGACTTGTCAGGAAATCTAAAAGACCCATGTGGCTCTACTGCTGCTAAAAATATATTTCCCAAAATACAGTCTACTAGAATGTCAGAAACTGCAAAGGAAAGCTTTACACATTTTGAATCAAAACATACAGCAGCTTTTGCAACTTCAAACTTCAACTGTTTTGTTCCTAATCCCATAACTTCTTTTTCAGATGTAGTCCAGTATTTTGATGGGATTATATGTTTAGAAACAAGGTTAATATCTGATCCAGAATCTATGAGTGCAATATTCCCACATGGATGTATCAAGAATGGCACATTGAGTAATAAGCGTATGGCACATTGTGAGTAATAAGCATTTGGTCAATTTCAAATTTATTATTTATTATGGATTCAGAGGGGATTTACAGTGTGTGCATAGATTCTTCCCGGTCGGTGATTACACCCTTTGTTTTTGCCTATACTCTTTCAAGCTGAAGTTAATAGTTGATTGGTTGTAGGGTGATTATGCCCCAGGTCTTTTTATTAATTTTATTAATATAATGGTTGATTAGTTGCAAGTTGGTTATATTTGGCATAAATTTATTGTTGTGTTATTATGCATGCTTGCTTGCTTTTCATTTCTCTTTTTCTATATTAAATAATAGTTGATTGATTGTAAAAGATTATACTCACTTCCTTATAGTGTCGTTTGTGTGCTCCCTATTAACATAATGCTTGTTTTTCATTTCTTTTTTTCTATATCAAATAGTTGTTGATTGATTGTAAAAAGATTATGCTCAGTGTCATTTGTGTGCTCCCTATTAACATAATGTTTGTTTTTCATTTCTCTTTCTCTATATTAAATAATGGTTGATTGATTGTAAAAAGATTATGTTCACTTCCTTACAGTGTGGTTTGTGTGCTCCTTATTAACACAATGCTTGATTGGTTGATTGGTTGTAGGGTGATCACATAGGGAGTTGTCTTTAGTGCGACTTTTTGAAGGCTTTTCTGGTGGATTTTTCTGGTCTAATTTCTTTAAAATCCAACAAGAATTTATTGAAAACATAAATTTGATGGGTAACTTGCACAATCGAAGTGTCCTAGGGGTTTTTTAGGGTGTTGAATCTATATTTACAGTAAAAAAAACTAGTTTAAATAACAGAAATCAAGATTTTACCTCAATTTTTTTCACCGGATTCCAACGCCGGAAACTCCAAAAAGTCGCACTAAAGACTACTCCATCACATAGTGTCTACTAACATAATGGGTGATTTCCCTCTACAAAGGTATCATAATAATTGATTGGTTACATGGTTGTTATCCTTGCTTGTTCAATGTTCCCCTCCCACCTTTGTGTTCCAAACCCCCTAACTAACATAATAGTTGAGTAATTGAGATGATTATATCCCACCTCCCTACTAAGATAATGATTACTTGATTGTGGGACGATATGCCCCTCCCTCTTAAAAAGGGAGTGCCCCCAATTAATGTAATGATTCATTAACTTGTTTGAGCTTTATTACCTTGTTCTATTGGAAGATTATGCATGCATGCTTGACATTCGCCTCCCTCCTTCGAGTAGCTTGTGTGTTCCCCCTACTAACATGAAGATCTATTGGATTTTGGTAATTATGTTTACTTTCTTGATCTTCCCCTCTCTTCTTTGTGTGCCTCATGTGTGTGGATAATTATATTGGATACACTTACCTTATGACATTTTGGATTAAATTCCATGGTTATGAAATCTCATTCCCTTTGTTATGTGTTTTAAATATGTGGGATTATGACAATTTAACACTAATGTTTTCTTTATTTTGTTTGTGTTTTTTTTAATATTAGACTCGTAAGACCATTTATTTTCCATTTTATTTTACAAGTGTTGCCCATTTACTTAGGATACTTGATTAATGTATAAGGCCGCCTTCTTTGAATGGCCCCACTAAATAATTAGTTAATAATCACTCATTGTAAAAAGAATCATCTTTATCAATAAGTTTCAAATTAGTTAATTGAACCTCATTATAAGTGGGCCCATAGGTGGTTAAGATGGTCTATATATATATATATATATATAATGTAGAATGTTATGTAATGTCTTGTTAAGAATTATTATTGTATTTAGAGTTTTGCTTTTGGAGATTACCTCGTTTAAGATGGAAGTAAACATAGCTCTCTATGTTTTATCATTAAAATATATTTATTAATGTTTATCTATATTTTATCTTGCATTCTTCAATTTTTCTAGTACATGTTATGTGATTTCTCTAAAGTTTAGGGGTTAACTACACTACATGTGGTATTGAAACTATTTCTTGGGAACAAAGTAGGGAAAACATCAAGGATGAAAATTTATCTCAAAGTATAGAAACCTTGCAAATCTTACTAGTCTCTAATATGCAAAATGTAAAATATCTAGTAATATATTTTGTGAGAGTATTCTTCTAATGATTTTATATAGATTTTATAAAATTTGGGCAAATCATTTGTAGAAAAAAATTGGAAATATTTATTTGGGAAAATCATGGAAAATTATCGCATTTGTGAAAATTATCCCCTAAAAATTTCCTTGGCACAAAGTGGAAGATTTTCTTTTCTTTTTTTCATTTTTGATGGAAAATGGAAGTTGAGACATTCAAGTCAATTTCTAAAACTTTGCATGCAAATTTCGAAGAATCCAATTTAAGATATTAATTCCTCCTGAAAGAAAATGTTGATTCCTCTTTCCCTCCCTATAAATAAATAAATAAAATTCCAGGATGTGAAGATACCACTAATTTAAAAATCAATATTTTTTTAGGGTTTTTCTAGGACAACCACAAATTTTGAAAATTAGATATATTTTGATGAAGTTTAAAAATTTCAATCAAACTAATGGCAATAGATATAGAGAAGTTGTGTCATTCATAATTGGTGCCATAATAGCTAATCCAAGAAGTATAACATAAGTTGTGATCATTTTACATTTTTGGCCATATACCCTACCTTGAACAAGTGACTTATTTTTCAATGGTTTTAAGAGTGTTTTTGGGGGTTAAAAAGGCCCAAACTTCAAGCATAATTATACAAAAAAAAAAATAACATAGAGAAAATTCACAACCATTAATCAATAAACATAAATAAAATCCCATTAATAACACAAAATCCACAAGCATAATGAGTGGTGAGAAACTTACCGACTAATGTACTTGTAATGTTGTGACTTCAGATACATTGAGCTTCAACCTTTGATCCAACTAACCATAACAATGAGTCGGTAGCAATGTTTTACCAACCATTCTTTAGGTCAAGATAACTAAGAACTATTGAGCCCTCAATCTTCTTCTTCAGCCAATTGATATTCCTTGCTCCCAATAATTCTCTTCGAGAAAAAAGATGTCTCACATATTTCTCCTTGTCAATTACAGTTTGTATGCATATAAATTACATTTTGTATGAACATATAAAGGAGAATTTCCATGCACATGATCCACTTATCATCATACATTTTTTATTCTTGTTCTAACTTTTTCTTAATTTAGTTTTAGTTAGCTTTTCCATAAATTATCTTGATTTATTTTTACCCTTTTATTTTATAAATAAAATATTTTCTTTTTTCTATTTATTATGATTTTTTATTTAATTATTGTAAATAATAAGAATATAGAGCATTACATAATGGCCCCTTCAGGGAACTTCGTCCTGAAGTTAGATTTGATTTTTGTTACATATGGATTCCTCTCTCTTCTTCTTTTATCTCCTTGTATCTTCCACATCACCCTTTTTTGAACTAGTATAAGGCCACCAACCATTGTAGGCATTGAATTTTCCCAAGGGATGTGAGTACTCACAAGCATTTATTCCTAAATTTCAGAATAGGGTTTAACGCCTCTTAGTTTATTAGGGTTCTAAGGCACCAGAGCCTTCTTTGTTTATCAAGGCTCTAAGGCACCATAAGATTATTAGTTTATCACAGCTCTAAGGTAGCAGAACTTTCTTTGCCTATCAAGGATCTAAGGCATCATACTTCATCTTAGTCTATTAGGGCTCTAAGGCACTAGACCTTATCTTGGTTTATCAAAGCTCTAAGTCACTAAACTGAGATGTCTCATTTTATATGGGCTCTAAGTGTTCTGGGGTAAATTCCTGTTACCCTTAACCAAGACCTTTTACTTCAGCTGATAAATTAGAATTTCATTTAATTAAAGCGTTAATGAACATAAATGAAACAACTGCATGTTGTAAAGAAGAGGAACATAACATGTCAAGATCAGTAATCATAAGAACGCGTCATTTGATAATGGAGTTCGTCTAGGGGGGACTACATCTCCGGGCCTTGGTGTCAAGATGGTGTAGGCCACTACATTAAGTGCTATAAATAAGAAGATGTACATGGATGGTGTTTTATCTGTCGTACAAGGAAAATACCCTCACGCGGGAGTGGTTGGACCTCTCTACGAAATGTTCCACTACTGGAACTCTCATTCATAAAAAGGACTCCTATTAGTATGACAATAACTCACACATAATGACTATGAGTATCCCGCCAACATGGAAAACAAAGGGATCTCAAACAACATACATGTGACAATGAGTATCCTACCAACATGGCATCAAAGGGATCTTAAACATAATACAAATCCATGATAGAAATTACATCTCACATAAAAAACAAAACAAGATCCCACATCAAATATCAACAGGGATCTGTACAACACAATGCATCTCAAAGACAAAGAGACAAATAAATACATGAAATCAACTCATCATATAGCTCACGTTGAAGATGACTGAAGAATGAGTTACTTTGTTGTTGGATCTAAAATCATCATCACAATCATGGCGTCGAAAGGTGTGAAATTGACTGCTCACTCACTGAAAACTGACACTTGCAAATTCCACTTTGAAAAGTGGCTGAAAAATATATAGCTCAGATGGAAAATCTGAATCCGCCATGAGATTCGTGGCATCAAATAGTGAAAAAACGACATAAATTTTGTCCCATTTGGACATTGTCAAAATTTCTCCCTCCTAAAAGTTGGGCTCAATCAAGGTTCTGCATGCCTCTTTTATGGGCTCATGGTTCCACTGCCTTGATCTACGTGCAACAATGTACCTGCAATAAAATAATAATAAACATCGACATCCGTGCTCCTCCTCGGCTTCCGTGTCCACACCTGGCTTGCCTGTGCGCACTACTTAGTGAAAGGTTTATATAAAATTGCAGGCAGATTTTCCAAAGAAGTCATTGGGCGCAATTGGTTTGGGATCCACGTTATGAGGGAGGGGGTCAGGTGGTCAAACCCCGCCCCCTCAATAAAAATATGAATTAGTTTTATGTAACTGCACATTTCCTTTTTAACGGACCCAACGGATATTGGAGCATTTAACAATGGGTAACTTTGGGGGATCGGGCCCGCATTGGGCGGCCCGCCCTGTACCCTCCACCAATACCTTTGTTAATAGGGCATGGAAAATTGAATTTTTGGTGGTGCCGCCCGCTCGGTGGGCGGCCACGTGGCCGGGCGGGTTCTACCCCCGCCGACACCAGAATATATATATGATATGTTTTATATTAAAACATATATATGATATTTGTCGTGGGTGACATGGGGGTTTGGTGGGGTTCATGGCTCGCAGCCCTTAAAAAAAATTTGTGTATTTTAACATTGGTCGGGTGGCGGGATTGGTGGCCCTGCCACCTTTTTTTTATATTTAATTTATTTTTTTTAAACAAATTATATATTTTTAAAATATCTGATTGTAGGTCGTAGGGGCCTTTTTAAAGAGGCCACAATTTTTCCCAGAAGTTGGCCGGAGATGGCCGGAATCTGGTGGTCATATTTCGGTGAAATTGCACCTTCCTTAAGCCTGCCCAGTCACCAAGTTAACCCACAAATTTGACCGCTCCTAACTTTTCCATACGGACTCGGAATTGAGTGTCGTCTACGCCATTGGAATCAGAAAGACGAGATCTTCAACCTGAACCTAGTTCGAGAGCAATCCAAACACTTTGATTTTTGACCTTCCCTCAACCCTCTTTGTCCTTTGTGTGTCTCTAGAGCCACCTGGATCACTCCTCCCCACTGAGGAGCTTTTGGTCCACCAAAAGCATCAATAAGAATCTGCAATTGCTATGTACCATGTCTGCACCACGAGTGTCTTGAAAATTCACCCTTCCTTCTCCTTCACCTGTGCCCTTCGGAGCCATAAGTGATGAATTGACACCTGCACCTTCTGCAAACCTGTAGTAAAATCCCCTACAAATTTCATGCTCAAATTGACCAATCTATGACCCAAATATTCCTATACTTGCCATGAGTTTATAACATGTACTTGGTGGTCAAGTTTACATCGAAAGGAAATCACACCCCAGCTATCATTACAAGACAAGACATCATTGTCACATTTCGAAGTGATGGAAAACACCTCATCATTTTTACATGATAGAAATGCATCACACGACTCATAAAACAAGGTCAAAATATCATTGTTGCTTAAACAAGTGACGGAAAAACACATCATCACTTTTATAGCATAACATGCAACAAATGATTTACAAAATAAGGCCATGACAAGCTAACATATCTAGAAAAACAATCTAGAAAACCCCTTATTTAGAAAAGCGAATGGGTCATTCCCCTGTGGGTAATTCGCTTGTCGATCAGCTCTTTCGACTTGTTCATGCATGGGCGCTTTTTCTTTAAGGTGCTGCTCTGGATGGAGTCTCCAGCACGTGGCTCTTTGATGGCCACTTCGGTCGCAATGAGTGAAAAAGGTCTTTCTCCTCCAAACCTTCTTAACTAATTTCTTTCCCTGCTATGGAGAAGACTTTCCATGCCTCATCCTCCTTTGCGTTGCCATCCTTTTCCAACACTTAGAAAACACATGGTTATGTAAACCACAAAAAATGACACGTTTTTCGATGCCATGATTTATGACCGTGGTTATCAACATTCTTATAATCAAAATGCACTTTGGAATAATGAGACTTATTATACCTTCTTGTGTGATCTCTGGTGCGACCATGGTGATGGGAGTTCGTCTCAGCTCTTTCACTGCAACATGCATTACCATGGAACGATGGCAAAGTGTCCCCATCATTCCTCTTCCCTAGAGAGTTCATCAATATCTGTTTTCCCTTGATGTACTTTGAACATCCTTCTTCAGTGTACCCCAAACCTGCATAGCGAGGTCTCTGAAAAACCTCCAATGGTTGGGTTATGTCTTGGCCACGAACGCCAAGTCCTCCTCCTTTGTACCCCATCTCAGTGAGGAGTCTCATCTTTGGTTCATGTGCATCCAAATCTCCACTTCCAATCCGAAATGATATCTTGTGAAGAAACGAAGAGCAGAGAAATCAACATTGCTTACTGCTTACCTTAGTTGTCAATTAATAGGTGTGTGAAGAAGGCTTAAGCCTTCAATGCTTCTTTCTTCCTCCACTCGTCGTTTGTAGCTGAAGCTGCAACCGCTGCTTCTCCTCCTTCTCTTCCTTTAGGAGTGCCTTCAATGCCACATGATCTGCTTGAAGAATTTCATTGTTGTGCTTCAATTCTTCCAACGCCTCCGTCGTGGCTTGCAACTGAAGCTGCAATCGATGTTTTTCCTCCTTCTCTTCCTTTAGGAGTGTCTTTAATTTGGCATTCTCTACAACTTGTTTTCATAAGCCTCGTATAACATGTCCGCTTTCTTGGACAACCTGAGCATGGTCTCGTACATGTCCTTGACATTCTCCATGGCTCAACTTAGCAAACGTTCAATAGTTCACGCCTACAATCCAATCAGCAAGAAGACTTGCTCTGATACCACTTGATCTGGGGTAAATTCCCGTTACTCTTAACCAAGACCTTTTACTTCAGCTGATAAATTATAATTTCATTTAATTAAAGCGTTAATGAACATAAATGAACAACTGCATGTTTTAAAGAAGAGGAACATAACATGTCAAGATCAACAATCATAAGAACACATTGTTTGATAACGGAGTTCGTCCAGGAGGGACTACATCTCCAGGCCTTAGTGTCAAGATGGTGTAGGATGGATGGTATTTTATCTATCGTACAAGGAAAATTCCCTCACACAAGAGTGGTTGGACCTCTCTACGAGATGTTCAACTACCAGAATTCTCATTCATAAAAAGGACTCCTATTAGTATGACAATAACTCACACATAATGACTATGAGTATCCCACCAACATGGCATCCAAAGGGATCTCAAACAACATACATGTGACAATGAGTACCCTACCAACATGGCATCAAAGGGATCTCAAACATAATACAAATCTCTGATAGAAATTATATCTCACATAAAAAACAAAACAAGATCCCACATCAAATATCAAGAGGGATCTGTACAACACAATGCATCTCAGAGACAAAGAAGTACATTAAATCAAATCATCATATACCTCACATTGAAGATGAATGAAGAATGAACTGCTCTATTGCTAGATCTGAAATCACCATCACAGTCGTGGTGTCGAAAGGTGTGAAATCGACTACTGACTCACTAAAAACTTACACCTGCAAATTCCACTTTGAAAAGTGGCTGAAAAATATAAAGCTCAAATGGAAAATCTGAATGCGCCATCGGATTTGTGGCGTCGAATATGGCAAAAACGACATAAATTTTGTCCTATTTGGACACTGTCAAAATTTCGCCCTCCTAAAAGTTGGGCGCAATCAAGGTTCCGCCTACCTCTTTTCTGGGGTCATGGTTCCACTTCCTCGATCTGCGTGCAGCAATGTACCTGCAATAAAATAATAATAAACATCAACATCTGTGCTCCTCCTTGGCTTCCATGTCCGCACTTGGCTTGCCTGGGCACACTGCTGAGTGAAAGGTTTATATAAAATTGCTGGCGGATTTTCCAAAGAAGTCATTGGGCGCAATTGGTTTGGGATCCATGTTATGAGGGAGGGGATTGGGTTGTTGAACCCCGCCCCCTCCATAAAAATCTGAATTATTTTTATGTAACTGAGCATTTCCTTTTTAACAGACCCAACGAATATTGGAGCATTTAAAAATCGATAACTTTAGGGGGTCGGGCCCGCATTGGGTAGCCCACCCTGTACCCTCCGCCGACACATTTGTAAATAGGGCATGTAAGGTTGGATTGTTGGTGGTGCCGCTTGCTCAGGGTCCAGCCACGTGGCCGGGCAAGTTCAACCCCCGTCAGCACTGAAATATATATATGATATGTTTTATATTTAAACATATATATGCTATTTTCCGTGGGTGACGTGGGGGTTCGGTGGGGTTCATGGCCTGCCAGCCCTTAAAAATAATTTGTTTATTTTAACATTGGTCATAGGATTGGTGGCCCCGCAATCTTTTTCTTATATTTAATTTGTTTTTAAATTATAGATTTTTAAAATATCCGATTTTAGGCTTAAAAATAGTTTAAATATCTTGGTCTTCCCATAACTTCTAGAGTTAACAAGAGATTGTTATGGAGTGACATAATCTCAAAAATTAAATCCAAAATTGCTGCGTGGGGAGGCAACTGGCTAACTAAGGGAGGTAAAGTAATCTTAATTAAAACTGTGCTGTCTGCACTCCCAATCTTCCAGGCGGCTTTCCTCCTTGCTCCAAGAAATGTGATGGAGCAGATCTCCAAGTTGCTCAGAGATTTTCTTTGGCAGGGAGGGAAAGGCAACGAGAGAAAAATGCATCTGGTTAACTGGGATGTGGTCAAAAAGCCATTGTCTGAAGGCGGTCTGCAAATTAGAGATCCCATGCTTGTCAATCTTGCTTTGGGAGGAAAGATTTTGTGGAAGCTGTTCAACGAACCCTCTCATCCAATCAGTGTTACCCTGCGCTCAAAGTATGGTCCCATTAACGTGCTCTCCAACCTACAGACAGCTAGTGCACCCAATAGCACGCTGGTCTGGAAATTATGTTGTAAAAGCAGCAATTTTTTAAAAAAATTAATCTACAGGATTCCAGGGAACGGCAAGCGTACGCATCTATGGATTGACAGTATAATGGGAAGTGAGCCACTTGCTCAGATGGAAGACATTGCAGACCTCAGGAATTGGCTGGAGCGCGCAGGTGTAAACAGACTGTATGATATCTCGACATGGGACCAGCGTGGAGATTGGAACAGATGGGATTTTGACAGAGTGCCAGCACGGTTCTCCCACCAACAAGCACTGCTAGTCGATCTATTGGATGATGCTGCACCTGTTTGCAGATCCAAAAAAGACAGCTGGGGCTGGGGACAGTCTGGAGTTTATACCACCGCAGCTGGGTATAATGCTTTACAGGTCACTAGGAATTGTAGTCAAACTAAGGAGTTTTGGAAGAATGTGTGGGAGCCGCTTTCCCTTCCAAAAGTAAACTTCTTCTTCTGGACCTTGGTCCATAACAAGCAGCTCACGGGGGATAATCTGGAAAAAAGGAAAATAGCTGGGCCCCACAGATGTGTGTTATGCTGTAACAATTTCGAAACAGCCCAGCATCTTTTCATGGAGTGCAGATTTGCTGAAGAGGTTTGGGTTCTCACTCTTCAGGACTTGCAGATTCCAGCCCCCTTGCAGAACTCAGTAGCAGATCTCTTTGCCTCTTGGAGTCAACACTATCCCCATCGAATCCCTTCCAAATCTTTCTGGCGTAGAATCTGGATAGCGCTCCCCAAATATGTATGCTGGCAGATCTGGTTGGCCCGCAATCAGAATATTTTTAAAGAGCTGCTTTATACCCCTCTGCAGGTCGCTGCAAAAGCTAAATCCTTCCTCCTGGAAGCGGCCCAAATTCAGTATTTTAAAGAAGATCATTTGCTACTGCCCGAAGAAAAGCGCTGGCTTGGTATGCTTGCGCCCCATCCACGTAAGTACCTTCAACCCCCGCAAGGTGACAATCCTGAATGGCGCATAAGAGATGAGGATGATTTTTTTCAAAATTGGTGGAGGTCCCAAAACATTTCCACTATCTTTTTCGACGGGGCGTCCAAGGGGAATCCGGGTGCTGCTGGTGCGGGTGGAGTTATTTACTCTCCTGGTGGGGTTTCCAAAGATTGGTTCTGCTGGGGACTTGGCAAGAAATCCAACAATCACGCAGAGATCCTAGGGCTCCTAAAAGCTTGTCTTATGGCAAGAGATAAGGGAATCAAAGTGCTCCAAGTCTTCGGTGATTCAGAACTGATAATAAAACATATAAACACGGAGACTCCGTTCGGCAATGCTAGCCTCAACAAAACTCTGGACAAATTGAAGAGAGTCCTCCGAGACTTTGACAAGTGTAAACTTCATCACGTTTTGAGAACGTCAAACAATGAAGCAGATGAGATGGCAAACAAAGGCAGCTCGCTCATGAAAGGGCAGATCATTGTAAACAACATAAGCTCCGTCCAGATGCCTTGAAAGTACTTATTGACTGTTAGATGCAGTAGATAGATCTCTGCTTTGTAAAAGGGGTTGCCTCGGCAAAGACCCATAATCTTTCTTACTTAACACACAATGCACCGTTACGCTAAAAAAAAAAAAAAAAAAAAAAAAAAAAAAAAAAAATATCTGATTTTAGGTCGTAGGAGTCCTTTTAAAGAGACCACAATTTTTCCCCCAAGTTGGTCAGAGCTGGCCGAAATCCAGTGGCTGGATTTCATGAAATTGCACCTTCCTTAAGCCTGCCCAGTCACTAAGTCAACCCAAAATTTTGACCACTCCTAACTTCTCCATACAGACTCAGAATTGAGTGTCATCTGCGCCAATGGAATCAGAAAGACGAGATCTTCAACCTGAACCTAGTTTGAGAGAAATCTGAACACTTTGATTTTTGAGCTTCCCTCAGCCCTCTTTGTCCTCTATGTGTCTCTAGAGCCACCTGGATCACTAAGGCACCAAAATTCTCCATGGTCTATCAGGGCTCTAAGTAACTAAACCAAGGCATCTCAATCTATCAGGGCTTTAAGGTACTAGAGATTATCTTGGTATATTAAGGATCTAAGGAATTAGACCAAGGCATCTCATTCTTTGAGGGCTCTAGGGCACTAAACCACATAATCTTGGTCTATCAAGACTCTCAAGCACTAGGAAAATACATTTTGAAAGGTTGGACCTCAAATCCCTCCATATAACTCCCTCAAGTACACAACCCCAGGCACTAAAGTCTAATCCCACAACTCCGCCATGTGAGCAAAACTCTATCCATTCTCTATACATCGGTATTGCACCTCTAATATTAATAACTCAATGCAAGCACTCAACCTTCCTAATATGGCCCATGTTCCACTAAGATTTATGCAAAGAAAAATAATCACTAGCATAATTAGTTGATTGATTTTGTCCCTAGCTCATAAGGTGTCACTTGTATATATTCTCCCTCATAGGTATGGTATCCTACAAGATCATCAAATTAATCAACCCTCTCAAATGTTGGTGGACTTCGTATTAACCACCACCTCACAAAATATGACTAATGCATTAATTAGAATCATAATATCAACATCTCATAGAAAATAATTTGCATGTTAATTGTTGAATGTCATCATAAGAAAACAACATCATTGTCACCACAACATCATGATTAGTAAAGCATCACATGCACAAGCATGCCATCATTCAACATTTCATCATAAATATTTTATGTGATTGCATTGAGCCATCATATCATGAGGTATTATCCTAACAAATATAACTTCAACACATACTTATCAAAGATATAGAAATTCATCAGCAACATATTAACATGAAACCGCATGTTAAAATATCATAATCCCATATGGAAATGTCTTTGGTGTCCATTACATCATTAATAAAGTAATCATAGATCATATGTAAAATGATTTCGTACTATTTATCTCAACCAACAACTAGTCATGATTCAAATAATATGCATTAAAAAACCTCCATATTGGATATGCATCTATCTAAGTTAAGTTAATTAGTCACATCCGACCCATAAAAGAACTTAATCAAATAGATAGGGAAGGTCATGATGCACATTGTATGCATTCTCTTAGGTAGAAAAACTTGGGCTATATTAGTCCCACTAGATCTTCACTTAATCAATTTATTGGTATTTGATTAAATAATGAACCATGTCATCTAGTATATAGGTTCGATCTAAATGGCCCCCTCCTGAAAAACCTACAAACCCTCAAATTTAAACACATGGGATGGCTCAAGTACATAATTCCTAAGTACAAAAATATGAAACATATCATGCATATTTCATATATGGGGTCATATCTCAAGGTTATAAGCAACTAGATCGATCCTTTCTAGGACCTTAAATGGCTTGAAGAACCTAGGAGATAATTGTGTTCCTTACCAAACCTAAAGGAAATCTTAAAGAATTTGAATATAACAAAAACCTTGTTACCTTCCTTATAGCTTCTATCAATTAGATTCCATCTACATAGCTTTTTTTATCCATATACTCCTTTAGCTTTTGCTTCATTGTGACCATATGTTCTTCCAATTCTTGGAGCATGTCAAGTCCCAACATGACTTGTGTTATGCAACCAGCTCACAAAATAGAAGAAAAGATAGATCAACAACTTAAAAAGCATCCTCTTCGAGGGAGAAACCTCCTTTACATTACATAAATGAAATTTTTTTGGATGATACAAATGACAATACCTCCTTTGTATATATGAGAGTCTAAGGGGTCACAATGTAATCAGAGCCTACATAAAAATAATAATGTAAGGGCACAACAATAAAAATAGTGGCCTTCTATGGGGCACAACTATAAAATTATGGGGGCTACATGGGAACAAAAATAACAATAAGGGGGATACACTAACAATAACAATAAGGTGGCTACACTAGTATTATAGGGACCTAACATGCCCCTATCAGTCAAAAAAGTGTTGTCCTTAACGCTTGAGTAATTCTAGATGCGTATTTATAAAATTCTCATCCTCCTATGTGGAATCTTCAACGGGTAAATTATTCCACTTAATGAGATACTCTGAAATTGATCGATTATGTAGATGTCAGGTTCTTATTTCCACGACTGCTTCAGGCTCAAATATGATTTTTCCTTCTTCTTTCATTTCTAGAAACATTGTTTGAACATGAAGCATGTCACCGATAACCTTCTTTAAGCATGAAACATGGAAAGCTAGGTGTACTCGGGAAGATGTAGTCAACTCCAATTTGTATTCCATAGTACCAATATTTTTCAACACATTGTAAGAACCGTAGTACTTGGGTAATCATTTATTATCCTTCTTATCTTGTTTGAGGGACATTTGTTTGTATGGTTGTAGCCGTAAAAATACCCAGTCGCCTTCCTCAAAACTTCTTTCCCTGCGATGTTGATATTCCTATTGTTTCATTCAATTATGTGCCAGAGTGAAGTTATCCTTTAAGAGTTGGAGAACTTGTTGTTAATGCTTGATTTAATCTTCCATTGCTTTAACCTTATAATTTTATCTTAAAGATGATGTGATGTATGGTGGATGACATCCATAAAGTGCCATAAATGGGGTCATTTTGCTACAATATGGAAGGAGGTTTTATACCACCATTCAGTTAGAGGTAACCACTTGACCCATTGTGTTTTATAATTAAATACAAAGCAAAAAATATATCCTTTCAAACATTTGTTCACTATATTTGTTTTCCCATCAGATTGAACATGATAATATGAACTATGAGGTAATTTAGTACCAAGACAAGAAAATAATTTCGTCCAAATATTTCCAGTTAAAATGGGATCTATGTCACTTACAATAATCTTCGGGTTTCCATTAATCTTTTGAATTGTTTCCATAAATGCAGTAGCAACTGTACTGGATTTAAAAGGGTGAGATAATGCACAAAAGTTTGCATACTTGGTAATTCTATAAACTACCACCATGATGACACTCTTTCCTTCAAACTTGGGTAAACCTGTAATAAAATACATTTATACCTCCTCCCAACGTTGAATTGGAATGGCTAAAGTTTGTAATAGACCCGAGATCTTAATTGTCTCAACTTTGTTTTGTTGGAAAACCAAACATCCTACCACAAAATTCTAAATAACAGATTTAAGGCGATCTAAAAAAAAATTCTTCTTGACCCTGTGGTAAGTTTTTGAAAATCTTGAATGCCCTCCTAAAGGGGAGGTGTGAAATTCCAAAAGAATATTTTGTTTGAGTTTCAAATTCTTACAAAGATATAAGTGATATTTTTACCATAATGAATCATTTTTCCAGCTAACTGTATCAAATGTACTGGGATATTTCTGCAACTTTTGAATGAGTTCCCACACCTCTTCATCATTCTTCCATTCATCCCTTTCTTATGTTATCCACTCAAGTTGGATAATATAAATGGTGCAAAGAAATGCTTCCACATCCTTATCCTTTCTTGAGAGTGTATCTGCAACAACGTTTTGCTTTCCTTTTTTGTAGATGATTTCAAATTCATAACCCAACATATTTGTGACCCATTTTTGTTTCTCTTTTGAAGATAATATTTGTTCCAAAAATTACTTAAGACTATCATGATTTTTTGTTACCTTGAAGTGTCTTCCCATTAGGTAAGGTCACCATTACTTTAGTGCATGTATTATTGCCAACATTTCCTTCTCATAAATAGTGTTGTGTAAATACTTTCCTTTGATTGGAATTCTTTCAAAAGAAATGGGTCTTCCTTCTTGCATTAAAACGAAACCAATTCCATTTCCTAAGGCATCACATTCCACAATAAATGTTTTGTGATGTTTGGAGTAGCTAAGACCGGTGCCCGACACATTTCCTCTTTAAGATGTTGAAAGGCCTTATTTAATTCTTGAGTCCAATAAAATTCATCTTTCTTCAGTGATGATGTTAGAGGTGTCGCTATTCTCCCGTAATTCTTAACAAATTTGCAATAATACCATGTCAACCCAAGAAATACTTAAATATGATTTATGGTTGTGGGTATTTTCCATTCCTTAATGGATTTAGTTTTGTTATTGTCTACCTTAACACTCTCATGAGATACAATATGACCAAAATATTCCACCTCTTGTACTCCAAAGAAACATTTGGAGGTTTTTGCATATAATTGTTTCTCCTCCAATAGTTTGAGCACCCTGTCAACATGTTGAACATGATCCTTCCAAGACTTTTTGTAGATTACTATATCATCAAAAAATACTAGCACAATTTTTCTAAGGAAGGGTTTGAAAATGGAATTCATCAAACCTTGAAATGTGGAAGGTGCATTCGTAAGGCCAAAAGGTATGACCAAAAATTCATAATGACCCTCATGAGTTATGAATGTTATTTTCGGAATGTCTTCATTCTTCATTCTAATTTTATTATATCCTGAATGAAGATCCAACTTGGTGAAGTAAATTTATCCATGTAATTCATCCAACAATTCATCAATGACATGAATGGGAAATTTATCTTTTAATAGTGAGCTTGTTGAGCTCCCTATAATCCAAACACATGCACCGTGATCCATCCTTCGTGTGCACTAATATGACTAGAGCAGACAAATAACTTTGACTGGGTTTAATTATACTGGCCTCTAGAATTTCCACAACCATACATTCATTTCCACTCTTTTGGGCATAGGGATATCTATAAGGCCTGATGTTTTGAGGAACACTTCCTGGAATCAAATGAATAGCATGATCATGATCATGAATAGGTGGGAGGCCTTTTGGAGTTTGAGATACCTTGGAATGATTGTCCAAGACTTTTTGGAGATATGGAGAAATAGATGATTTCGATGTTTGAACCTATAGTGAGCATAATTATGCAATTACTCCCCATTTTTTTTCTTTAGAAGCTTTGTAATGCCATTAGAGTTGATTATTTATTTTACATGTACATCTAAATACTCCTCATCCTTAATCGAAACAACTTAGCCTGGCTTGGTTTGGTTAGTGTTCCACCAATGAAGAAGATGGAAGGGGCTATGTCCCAGGGGTAAATACAATAAGGCCACTAAGCCATATTTTAGTCATTCTTATTGTAGTGTGTTGTGCCTATTTGGCTTATGTTGAAGTAATGAAAAGAACAATGGAATGCCTCATATATGTTGGTGTATAAATTTGTTATGTTACTGCTATTATTGTCTGGTTATATTGCTTGTTTAATGATACAATGTTGATTCATCATTTCTTAATATTCGATGTAACAAGGGGAACTAATAGCAAAGTTATTGTTTTATCATGTTAATCGAATATATGTTTAATGGTGAACTGCTATGTTGATGTCAAGAACGTTTCTAAGAGAAATGAGATACTTCAGTCATAATATTGTTGTGGGTAATAAACAATGAACTGCTTAGTATAGAATCCATGAATTTTTGCGCAACACATAGTCACATAATGATTGTTAAGTGTCTGTTTTTCAAGTGTCTAGACCCCCACACAGTAAGACGAAGTCCTATTGTTATAGAATCATAGTAATTCCATCTAACTACGAAAAAATTGTTCTATTAATAGTCCCCCATAACACCTCAGGTGATGCTTCATCCACTTAGTGGGTGATGCTGAAAGGGTCGGTGCTAAGTGGGTTTGTTAGTTGAACTACACAACAAATCTTGGTTCTGTTAGAATCCCACACCAATAGTTGTATATTTGGAAGTTTAGCCAAATTTGGTAGTCATCCAAAGTTAGAACTAGAGATAAAACCTTTTCTAAATATTGTAAAATTCCATATTTTTGAAAGTCAACAGATTTATTCATAGTTTGAGATAAGAACAACATAGCATAGATTGAAGAATAAATGAACACATCAAGAAGACCTTATAGAAGTGGAATACAACTAAAAAATTAAGAATTTATGCACAATGAAGAGGTGAACTTAACTAAATTTATAAATCCAAAAATATCAGCTCTTCTTCTTCATAATCATGTTTGAACAATCAAGCTGGTTATTGTTGGTGAAACTATTTTCATATTGTAGTATGCATCAGGGGTGTGTTAGAGATCAAATTTGGTGTCTGAAATATGTTTTAATGGTGATATTGGTGATTTTGGGTGGTTTAAATATGCAAGCAAGAAGGTGATGAAGAGAGAAGAAATAGATTTTATATATGCTAGGAAGGCATTGAGTGGTGAGAGAGATGAAGCAATATTACTATATGTAAAATTTGTGTTGATATGAGTTTAAATTTTTTATGAAACATGGATCAACATACCCCCCGAGTTGGAGCTTTCATTTTATGGGTTATAGACACTACTAGTAGTGGTTGGTAAACAATCAGGGATTGGATCTCCTTTCATAATAGTTGATAAATGAGGTGTAGAAACTCCTTTTAGTGGTAGTTGATAAATCAGGTGTAGAAACTCATTTTAGTGGTAGTTGATAAATTAGGGGTAGCAACTCCTTTCAATGGTAGCCAGTAAAAGCAAGGGTAGTAGCTCCTTTCATAGGTAGCTAATAAATTGGGGAGTGGTAGCTTCCTTTAGGTGGCAGTCTCAGAAACCTACAAGTAAAATCTTGCAGGTAGTGATGTAATAACAACTTGCAGTTTGTCTTACAAAAGGAATATGGAATAATATCATTTTATTTATATAGTACATATGTGTATGTTAATGATAATGTTATTATGAATTTCACATGATTTATTCATGATTCTAATTACACGAGTGGTTGGCAAAGTGGTTGAAAAGTTCAATTTGTCAATAGTTGTATAATTTGGTCACATTATTTATTCACCCCCCCCCCCAATAGTGTATTGGTTTCTAATGCCCTTTTCCTAAGCAGTTTCTTTACTACTTGATCAAATTTACATACCCTTAGGAATTTCATTTACTACTTAGGTGAATTTATAAACCCTTGGGTGGTCTATCCACTACCTAGGAATTTTTCTCTGCTGCTAAGCGACTAAGTCCACTATAGAAAACTTCCTTCAACCTTGGTCAACGTAATTCATCCCTTGGATACTCTTCTTATTTATTGGTTGACTATTTCCATCCTACAATGTCTATATCTTCTTTTATACCCACAAAAATTATATTCTTTGGGACATAGTCTTGTTGTAGCAATTACAATAGCCCTCAGCATTTTCTCTGCATGTCAACAATGCCTAGAGAAAATAAAGGGTACCACCTTCTAAAACATCTCATTAGACCCCCACTAGGCTTGTTTATCCCTTCCCTCAGTTGAATGAACCTTTCTTAGCCTTTACACCCCTTAAGATGATGTTTGAGCAATATTTTTAGATGTTACTTGGCCCAGAGATATACGGGCTAGAATTGACCAATCTAGTGATGCAACAACTTGAATTTGGTCATCTCAATGATATAGTTCTGCCATATCCACTCAAACTAGTGATATGAATCTCAGGTAAAATGGTTTAACTCAAGTTTTGGTCTTGCAAACATGCTTGTTCAAGTGTTATGTCACCTTGATGATGACTAACCCAACGATATAGTGTTATGATCCTAATAATTTCAATGATACAACTCTCAAGAAGTGACTTAATTCATCCTTTTATCTCTTGAAATATCCTCCTCCAAACTTATATTACTCCAATGGTGGCTTATCCAGTGAAACAATTCCACCATGTTCCTCTTCCTAGTGATACAACCTTCAAAGTGGCTTAGCTTGACTTGTTCACTCTTTAAAATTCCTTCTCCTGGTGGTGTATCACCTTGTTGATGGTACTTTCATAATCATATAACTCTAAGGAGACTTATCTTAGTTCTTAGTGCTACAAAACTTTGATGAAGGTGATATTAGCCTTGCATCTCTCTAGTGTTCATCAATTCGATGACATGACAAGCAAAAAGGAATTGACTTAGCAATATTACCTTGCAAAACTCCTTGAATCAATTTTGTATCACTCTATAGGGATTCATCTCAACACTACATCACTCCAATAGGTTCTCTCAATGATAAATCATTTGTGTTATTCCTCTCACAACCATATAGCTCTATATCCCAATTTATAAAGCTATATTGGTGGCTTAAGTGATAGTGGAATTAGACATTATTTGACATTTATTACTTAGCTTTTCACTCCCAAAATCAAGTAAGACTTTATAAAAGGCCCTATATTTCCCTCTTTCCTCACGTTACTTAACTCTCTCTCTCTCTTGTGAGAATTAAGAGCATCTATAGGGTAACACACTTCCTCACTCCTCGTCAATGCTAGATGTCAACTAGCTCAACTCAGTTATGGGTATATTCATTCACATTTAGCTTAAGATTTTGTCTTATTTTTTTATTTTATGAATTTTATTTTTTTGACGTTTTATATTTATCTAAAAAATTCTCCCACACTCATTTTTATCCATTGACTAGGTAATGGGTGAATGAATCAAGGTGGGTTACAGTTTTGGACCAAATGTAGCGAAGAAATTTCAAAATTCTACTCTTTTATTGAATTGAAGCCCTCAAAATTTATATAAGCATTGTGAATTTTGATTCATAGTAAAAACATAATTTGTGGAGAATTATGTTGTTGTCCTAATGATACTTTTTACAAAAAAAATTAGTGTCGTATAATATTTCAAATTTCCATTAAATGAAATGCTTGTCCTTGCAATTTTTTGCACATCTTAAGAGGTATATGTGTGTTAGCATAGCATAACTTAGTCTAAAATGTGTAAATTTAATGTGTGTGTGTGTGTGTGTTAGCATGATCTACAGGGAGAGAACTAAGTTTTTCATATTAATTTTTTTTTAATGCAAAATTATGTTTTTTTTATTATTTTTCAAAGTTGGCGAAGTAATATTTCAATCTCATTTTGCAGACACATGTATTCACATAAGGTTTATTTCAACTATTTAAATAAATTGAAAACCCAAGAGTACCCTTTTGAAGAGTATTCGTAAAAAAATATAGAGATATTTTTTGAATTTTTTGAATTTTGTATATTTTATGTTATTGATTTTTTATTCAGCCTCTTTAAAATTGTTCAAAAAAATTTCAAGCATTATGTTTAAAAGAAATTAGATGAAAAATATCACATGAATTCGAAAATGGAAAAATTATACGCCATTGGATAGAGAATTCCTTCATGATTCTAACATGATAAAGTCCACCACTTAAGGAAAAAAAAATTCCCTAAGTCTGCTAGGGTACAAAATGATGTTGCAGAAAAATTTGCAGAAGGGGTGCTAAACTTGTGGTTTTTAGGACCTCGAAAGCTCGATCGAGAACTTGAAACACTTGATCAAGCGCTTGAATTTTAAATTCAAATAGCTCGATCGAGGGTTTCCTAAACCCTCGATCAAACCATTTACGTTGTTAACCAGGGGCTTGATCGATTTATATGGCTCGATTGATCTATGGAGATCGATCGAGCTATTAAGCTCGATTGAACCTCTGTAAAAAAAAATTCAAATCCTGATGTGAACCCCATAATCCTATAACTTAGATTTTAGAATCAAGAGAGATCTAAAATTTAATCCATTAATAATTTAACCAAGTTGATATGATATTATTTTACTAAAAAAGAGAATTCAATTGGATCTAGGTTATGAACAACATTAGAAAATTTTATGTTATTATTCCGAGAGGCACATTCTACAGTCCAGTATGGGGTAAATATGTAAGTATGTTTGTCCATGCTTAAAATATACCTTATCATATACCTTGAATTTGAATGGATCATAAATTTACCTACCACAAAAGTTTTTACCACATTAAAATTCCAAATTTTATTATACTTTTTTTTTATCATTTCAAGTAGAAACCTTATATAATCTAATATTAATATTTAAAAAAAAATTATTACTATTAATATTGAAATTAAATCTGATATTAATAATAACAATTTAATATTAATATTAATATTATTAATTTTGGATTAATATAATATAAAATTTGTTATATTACAATATATATTAATATATTAGGATGTATATTAGCTCCAAATATATATGGGAGGGAAGAAAAAATACCTAGAGTGATAGAAGTGGAGACATAAAGGGAGTGACAAGGGAGAGATGAAGATAAAGTGAGGGAGAGAGAAGAGGAGGAGTGAATAAAGAGAGAAGGAGAGGGGAGAGAGGAGAGAAGGGTAAGAGAGAGAGAGAGGCATAAAAAAAGATGGAGAGAGGGAGAGGAGGAGAGAGTGGAGGATAAAGAGAGAGGGAGAGAGATGCAGTTGGAGGAAGAGATAGGGAGGGAAGAAGAAATACATATAGAGATAGAAATGTGGAGAGAGAGATGGGGAGTGACAAGGGAGAGATGGTGAGAGTGTGTGTATGTTTGGGGTGAGATAGAAAGACAAAGAAGGAGATATGGAGAGAAGGTGAAGAGAGAATGAGAGAGGGAGGGTGATAGTGACAGAGTTGGAGGACACACACACACACACACATAGATGAGGGGGATATACAGATGGAGGTGGGAGAGAAAGGGAGAGAGATGAAGGAAGAGATAGAGGGAGAGAGAGAGAGATGGAGTTGGAGGGGGGGAGATAGGGAGTTAAGAAGAAAGACATAAATAGAGAAAGGTGGAGAGGGAGAGAGGGAGTGACAAGGGAGATGGAGAGAGAGGGAGAGTAGGAGGGAATATAGATAGAAGGGAGGATAGAGGGAGAGAAGGTCAAGAGAGAGAGAGGGAGGGAGAGGGAGGGAGATAAAAATAGGAATGGAGAAACAATGTGTATGTTTATGGGGTGTTATAGAGAGATGGAGAAGGGGAGACAAAGGTAGATAGAGATATAGATGGAAGGGGGAGAGAGGGAAGAAGAGATAGATAGAGAGAGAGGGAGGGAGGGAGGGAGAGATAAATAGATATGAAGAGAGAGTGTGTGTGTTTGGGGGGTGAGATAGAGAGACAAAGAAGGGGAGATAGAGGGAGATATAGATATAAATGGAGGGGGGAGAGAAAGATAAGAAAATTGATTGCATTAGATGCATTGATTTCAGTGTAGATGTTGATTTCTAATCCTATTTGATTTCTTGCATTAAATGCATTGATTTCTATGTAGATTTGATTTCTAATTTTATTTTATTGCTAGCATTAGATGCATTGATTTCATTAACTTAGATGTTAATTTCTAATCATGTTTGATTGCTTGCATGAGATGCATTGATTTCAATACATTGATTTTACTGTAGATGTTGATTCCTAATCTTATTTCATTGCTAGCACTAGATACATTGATTTCAGTGTAGATGTGGATTTCTAATCCTATTTTATTGATTGCATTAGATGCATTGGTTTCAATGTAGATGTTGATTTCTAATCCTATTTTATTTTTTCCATTAGATGCGTTGATTTCAATGTAGATGTTAATTTCTAATCCTATTTGATTACTTGCATTATATGCATTGATTTCAGTGAAGATGTTGATTTCTCATTTGATGTAACTAGTTATATGGTGTGCATTAATTCCAAGGTAATTAGATTAACATTGTGCATTTATTTTATTGTAAGCACAAAAAAATTATTGATGGTGTGCATTGATTTCTATGTTATAGTAATTCAACCATAAATACAATACTTGATTTTTCACCTCAAATAAAATGTTCACTTAATTGAAATGTTTGCTTCTATTGTAAAATATTTGTAATTAACTACATTCTTATTATTCTCATTTGCCATGCTTCATATTGGATTGTAAAAAGTGCAACACACACACACACACACACACATGAGTGTGTGTGTGTTATGACTAAGCTCTTGTAGATAACCTCAAACGAAACAAAATCGAATAAAACTTATTTGTAACTTGTACATCTCCACATATTTTAAAATTGAATAAAACTTATTTCAGTCATAAGGAATTGATTGAAATACTTAGATAACTAAGTAAATTTAGGAAAATTGATAACATTATATAAAATTTTAGAAATGTTATCATATATTGTTTCTTGAACTATATGAAATTCCAATACGATTGACTTATGTCATGTTATGACTAAGCTCTTGTTGACAATATCAAAATAAATAATATTGAATAAAACTCATTTGTTGTTTATATGACATCTTTTAAAATAGAATAAAACTTATTTCAATCATATTTGTGTTTTTTAATTGAACCTTGAGATTTAAGAAATTGATTGAAATACTTAAAAAAGTTGACCATACAATGGTATATGGGTGGGTCACAAAAAAATTCATATATAGATTTGTTATTATAATATGGATTACTTTAGAATTCAAATAAATTATTTTTAAAATTGAATTATAGTAGCATACATGTTGATTGCACTAAAATATACTTTCTACAAGCCAATATGAAGCATGATTGTAATTCTTTCCATGCTCAATATTAAATTGATACTTGAAATATTTTAGTTCATTTTAAGTATCAAAGTGACTTGCATCATAGTAAGATTGTACTTATATCATATTATGACTAAACTCTTATAAATGACCTCAAAAGAAATAAAATTGAATAAAACTTATTTCAATTTTATTTGTGTTTTTTAATTGAACCTTGAGATAGCCAAGTAAATTTAGGAAAGTTCATATTTAATTATATATAAAATTATAGAAACATATATCATTAATTATTTTTTGGCATATCTCTTGTAGATGACCTTAAAATAAATAAAATTGAATAAAATTTATTTGTTGTTTACCACACACCTTTTCAAATAGAATTTAAAACTTATTTCAATCCTATTTGTGTTTTTTAATTCAACCATCATATATTTAGTTCATTTTGAGTATCAAAGTGACTTGCATCATAAATTAAGATTTCACTTATTTTCTTAGTCTGAAACTAGAAATCAAAAATGTTATATTTAAAAAAAATAGCTATAGTATATAGATTTTTTTTTTTTAACTAGTGAAATAATTTAACAGATCCATAGACTTCAAAAATTAATGAACATCTATAAACAAGATTAATACAAATCCATAAACTAAAATAATGAATGTATCAATAAACTATCCATATGAAAATATATACAAATTACAAATATCACATGAACATCCATAAACTGAAATAATAAGCATCCATAAACTAGAATAATGTTCATGTACATCCATAATTTGTCTATGTATGAAATATACAAATTCGATATCACATGTGAATGTTCCCTATGAAATGGGCATGAAAATGTACAAATTATACACTCTAAGTACCACCAGAACTCCTATATGAGTTTCGCTGCGTAAAGTGTCCATAATCTTGGATTGTAATATGACACATTCAAATTCAAACTAATTAGATTATTATTTGTACAAAACAAATAATATGGAAATAGATTATTTTGAACCACATTTTTAATTACATATATGAATCTATTAACCTCACTTGGTTCCAAATGCAATTCAGATAGGATGGGGGTCTGATGAATCTGGGTTTGGTGCTCCCCTTCCCGTGGCTCAAAGATTGGGGACTGCATCGATGGACCCGCATCGTCAATTCCTCTATACCCAACATCCCAATCATGCGTCCACATAACTGTGACATCGACATTGCTCTGCATATGGGTATGTGTACACAATGGAAAATACAAATTATAATTAGTCTACAAATTAAGTAGCATGCATGTAACTTAAAAAAAAATAACGTTGAAATTTAGGAATATTTTTTTTACCTCAATTGTTGGTCCATGTGGTTGTACATAGTGACTCTCCTCCACATGAGTGTTATGAGGTGGACGTGGACGTGGAGGAGAATCCATGGAAATATGCACTGGTGGAGGATGGAATAGCTAATCAACTGTCCCTTTAGATGTCATCATAAGATCATCCATGTAGTTGGGTTGTGTCTACATGTTATCATGAACTTACAAACTAAATTAATATAAATAATTATGGATAATTTGATGATAAGAATCAAAAGTTTCATATATATATATATATATATATACCTGGTATGCTTAATGTGGGTCGTGCACCCTCCAAGTGTCACGGGTGGAATCACAACACATATATGCATATGACAAAATTTGGTCAATAGATTAACTCATGAGAAATGAATCATCATATAAAGGAACTGACAGTTCACGAGGCAATGGTGGTTATTTGCTAATCTCTCCATGCAATGCAACACATGCGTTGACCAATGACTCTTCATGTTATTTGTAATTGTATCCCTAGTCTCAACACTGAGTGCAACATTTCCTCTAGCTCTGTCAGCCATACCACACTTTTAGATGGTAGTGGAAAAAATCTCAGACGTGGTGGTACATGCCTAGGGTCCCTACGAGCCCCCTCATGATCATATGTACGTTGCAAGTTGGTTCCATAACAATGAGATCTGGTATCAGTGTAATTCGACCTCATATGTAACATGAAATATACATATATTTGCTTGGAAAAATAAAAGGTGACTTGGTCACGGTGGGGGAAACCCAAGCTCTAATGATTTGATCATACACAAAAGGGAATGCATCAACATTCTTAAAATATTTGAGTGGAATCAAACCTTTATGCATAACAAGGTAATTCGGAGGGATGTTGAACAAGTCCCCACGAAAATCAATATTCTTGGTGGTCTCTTTCTCCAGCTCTCAAGTATGTGGGCCTCTAACCTCATGCCTCCTAATCCTCTGTATGGAATGCAGGAGGCGGCTATGTGGGCCCGACGTCTTGTATGTATTGATTAAACTATTGGTATTTTTCAGCATCAAAGATAAACTATGCCTAGTAGGTGAATTGGCATGGATTTTACGCAACTCTCGTATGATCGACGTATGTTGGGTCGTAACATCCTTCAATGTGATACTAGTTGTAGCATCATCCCATGAAGGGATCGACGTTCCATTGTGATCCTCAAATTCACCCTGCTGAGGGTTTGCAAATCATAAACATAATTTATTATATGTATATTTAATAAACTATAATCATAATAACATATAAATTAAATTCAAACACATCAGTTGAAGATGGTTTAAAAATTAAAGACAATTTCAAGACATAAACACATAAAGTTTAAAGATAATTTAAAAATGCAGGAGGTGTGCCTGAAGCAAGTGAAGAAAGTCCCCTATCGATAGCATGATCATCGACAGAGAGAGACATTGCATGTGACACTCTAATAGCGTTAGAGGCAGGATATTTGAGTGGAAAACACACTCTGGGTGGGATACGTAATCTATCACGAGCCCTGCCATGTATAGAAAATCCCCCTACACTCCGACAACCTGTTGTTGAGGGGCATATAGGAGATGCCCCTGCATAATACATATAATACATATAAACTAATTCAAGAAAAAAATGTTGACTAAACTATTACATATAATACATATAAACTAATCCAAAAAAAAATGTTGACTTAGAAAGAATGTTGACAAGAAAACCATTCTAAACTCAAGTAGAGTAATCTAGTCTAAATTCCTAAAATTTAAAGTCCATTTTTTGATAATTTATCAACCAAAGTATTGAGTTACATGTAAACACAATCAAAATAAGTGATCAAATCTACCTTCACACTTTTTCCCATTTCTAAATAATGCATTTTATTTATAGGGCATAAATATGTAAATATATATATATTTAAAATTTTGAAATAAACTTATTTGCAAAACTAACAAAATTTCAGGCCAACCAAATACTCCAATAGACTTTAAATTCTTATATTGTTGGACTTTGACACATGACATGTATTGGGTGTAAGCACATGAAGACAATGTTTCTTGTACAAAACACTACATAATGAAACAATATAGTACACATTAGAAAAGAGCCAAAGTGATTTTATTCACTTCAAATTCACTTATCTTGGTGGATTTAATGTATCTAAAATGATGCATTTTTTAAACTTGAACTTATATATATATATATATATATATAATGTTTTAAATAGTATGTTATGTTAAATGTTATATTTATATTATATATGTGTGTGTGTTATATTAAATATTTATAAAACTGTCTTATAATATATATATATATATATATATATATATATGATGTTATAATTAAATAATAGTTAAATATATTTATGTTATAGTTATAGTTATATATAGTTAAATAATAAATATAACTAAGTTATATTTTGTTATATAGTTACATGATTTTATATAGATCTACATGTTATATAGTTTTTAGTTATATGTATGATAAAATTTAATTAAATAATAAACAATTCTTTTTTGGATTTTTAATTTTAAATATTAATAGTTTATTTAATTAATTAATTTTTTTTAAACTAATCGTATTATAATTATTATTTAAAATAAAATAAAATTATTATATAAATAGAGGTTCATCATGAGCAACCATATTCCTCATGTCAATCTCAAGCTCCTAATTTATAGTTTGGTTGTTTTGGAGTTTTTTGGGGTATATTTTGATCAAATTTGTTTGAAATTTAAGATGTATTTTAAATAACATAAAATAAAATTAAAAAATTTGAAATTTTATTTCAATAAATTTCTAACGAAAAACTTTAAAACCTAAAATAATTAGAAAATAATGTTTTTACCATTCAAAATCAGAAAATATTCATAACAAACATGCTATCAAATTGCAAGTATGAAAAAAAATTAAAACCTAAATTATAGTTCTTTTGGTGGTTTATAAGCGTTTTCTTGGTGGTTTTTTGTGGTTTTCTAGGTTGTCTTTTATGGTTTTTTAGGGTTTTTTGTGGTTTTCTAGGTTGTTTTGTGGTTTTCTAAGTTTTTTTAAATGTTTTGAAGGGTTTTTTTGGTGGTTTTGTGTGGTTTTCATGGTTTTTGTATGGTAAGTTTTTTTTTTCCAAATTAATTTATTTAATTTTGCAAGAATAAATAAATAAAAATGACAAAAAGGATAGGAAAACTAGCTTGGCTTGAGCCCATAGGACGTTGGCGGCGTTGTTTGGGTTGCTCCATGGTCAAATTGCTCGATCAAGCTTCAATACCTCGGTTAAGCTCTTGTTTATTCGTGGTCTATGCAAAAATGACGCACACAGACCGCGACCGCACTTTTTAATAGAAAATAAGGACTCAAGCAAGCTCTAACGCTCAATCGAGGGTTTTTTTAAACCCTCAATTGAGCTATAATTTTAGAGCTCAAGGAGCTTGATCGAACACTTAAAAATGGCTCGATTGAGCGCTTAAAATGCTTGATCGAGCTCTATTGTTTTCACCTAAATTCTCCCTCCCTTGCCAAAAAGTGTAACCCAACTCCATGCTTTTACCCTAATTATAGTGCCCTTTCAAAATGTCTATTCCATATCACTTCCTATCACATCCTAGACTTCTCAAGCTATCCATGTACTACAATCACTTTGCATAGCTTACAATGGCACCTAGCAAACACTCTTAGCACAAGGACAAGGATCCCACAATCTTGAACTTCCTAATCTTATCCCATTTTCCCCTCGATTATGTCCAAGGGTTTTTCTCTAGCAGCCACAAGTTTGTTCTTGGTTCCTTGGTCAATTTTCCAAGCCACTAAAACCATGGAATATTCATAAATCAATTATATCTTCATCTATGCCCTTGATTACCTCGTCTTCTTTAACAAGCTCTCCTAATCACGTAGGGTTTCATGTACAAGATACCATATTTATGCCTTGGTACATCATTTTCATATAAAATTTGGCCCTAGTTTCAATCACCAACATTGGTGACTTCTCTTCAATATAAGAGAAATGGGGTTCTCTCTCAGAAACCATAGCTTCACCTTCTATAATTCATAGAAGCATCTCTATGCTATGATATGAATCCATCATGGTCAATATTGTGATTTCATGAGTTATAGTGTCCTAGCCACTCTTTACCATCCTTTCCTTCCACTCTTCATAGAAACCTAGGGTCCTTATATTGGTTTAAAAATAGTGGGATAAGCTAGTAGACAAACACAACTATCTCTAAGCCTAGACCTCGCAGTTTCTAGTATTTTATATTTGTAAGCTAATATATATAGTGGCAATTGTATTTTTAATGGGATATGTAGGAGAATCATGTTTGTGTCACGGAAAAGGGCTTGAAAATCACCCAAGGTTAAGGTCCTAAATGATAAGCCACCTATTATATCACCTAGATTGGTGTCCATCGATACTTCATGCTTCATTGACTGGTACACAATGCACTCGTGGCTAAAATTTTATCAATTGTTCCAAGAAAACCCGCATCCAAATGATCTAGATACACAAATGTACATGGTTTTCAAAAAAACATGGTTACACAGTGTGGCTGCCCATTCCCATGCTTTCCATGTGAAGATGTAGTTGAGTGGATCATAAAACATGTTGACCCTAATGAAGTAATGATTAGGGATAGTCATCATAATCATTTTTCTTCATTCAATGCTTTATATACCAATATGTATTACAAGCTTCCCAAGGAATAAGTAACCTTGGATGAGGATTGGCTGATAAGATTCAAGATTTTGTCTAGAGAGTTACTGAAGACATGGTGGATCAACAAATGACCTTTAGGTCCTAGCCAAGTAAAGAGTATACTACCAATCTGTTGAAGACACCCTTTCAGCCAGTGGCTACCATGTTATGCAAGTTGTACGATTAGTCTAATCTGTATACCTTATATGAAGGATGGGTTCCATTGATGTACTCTTCAACAATTGAAGAAATAATTTTCAACTAGGTTGATATCCTCCCCCCCCGCTGCCCCCCTTGCTAAAATACAACACTAAACAAACTCAGAATCCGAGGGAGAGAGAGAAACCTTAGTTCCTCATGGCCTCCTACCTCTTGGATATCACATGTACATGCATTCTCGATAATAGGCTGGAAGTGGACATTTCAGGAGGATTTGATTTGCATATACTGCAAGGTCCTTTAGGAGTCTAATGACATCTAATCATACACCAAATTCTTCCAATAATTCTCGATCCAACTCTATGAGGTATTATTTAATGAAATGCTCCATGCATGTCTGAAAGGGTCGGACAATTCATGTACACATTTGGTGATTTATTTGTTGGTAAATATGACACATATATTAGAATATTTGGAGAAACCAAACCCCCTCACTTGTTTCCCAAGTTTGTAACTAACATGGTAATACTACATGAAATTTCATATCACTTTTACATAGGGGTAGGTGTAGCACTATCATGGGACAATAAGGTTTCCTAAACACACATGCCATTACACTTGAGCTTCGATCCACTCAATGACATAAAAGAAGCCAGAGCATATCGTGTGCCTTGACACTTTTCCATTTTTTGGATCTAACATCCCATAAATATGATCCCAACTCTATAGTGAAAAATCATTACAAGGCATGAAAGTACAAGCAAGACTACCAATTTGAGGCATGATTAGAGGAAGAGAAATATAGAGAAATGTTTAAATTTACTAGAGGTTTTTTTAGTAATATGCTATAATCCTTATAATAAAAAAAGGAGAGAGCTCAAGCAGAGAGAGAATCCCTTGCCCAGAAGTAGGATTCCAAATAGGAAGTAGCTTTAGTTGAAAAAGAGAAGAAACTTAAGCAAGACCAAGAAGTGGCCATGATAGCTTAAGAACACGAGCTCAAGGAGAAGGAAGAGGAAAGGATGAGGATGGATAGATAAATAAAAATAAAGATAAAGGAAGAAATAAAAAGAGGAGAATAAAAAGAGAAGAGACAACAAGAAACAAAGGTTAAATCCATAATAAGATACATGGGAACAAGATTCCCACCAGGACACAAATGTAATTAATCTTGACCTAGTTCAATTAGGATCCCCTTTAATCACAAGGGGCCATTTACAAGTTACTTGCATGGCCATTACACCAAGAAATAAGAAGAAGGTGGTCAATTTGGGTAGATTCGGATATGACTAGAAATTGAATATTAGAGTGGAGCATAAGGAGAAGACCCTGTCAATTGTTGATTTCCCTCTAGCATCAGTCACCATTGAAGGCAACATTGTAGTATACACCAAAAAAGATCAACTTTATATAGCCTCAATAGTCACAATATTCTTTGAATCTACCTTGATAAATATGCAAGACGTTCTCAAACAACCGAAACTAAAATATGACCATATAGAAAAACTAGAACAACAAGTTAGGTCATTGAAGTTTGAAAACAAAACTATGAAGTAGAAGGAACAAAAATGGAGGATTATGGGTCTTGTACATTTTAAATGCATGAATCTTATAAGGCCATGGTCAAAAAAGTTTACTCATGCCTCCAACAACTCCAAAATATCTCCATCAAACTATTGTCACATTTTGAATCAGCTGAGGAAAGAGGTACTGAACTCCAAGGGGTACTAAATGTTGTAAATAAGTTGGATCGATGTGCAAAGGATTTGCATGCACAACATGGATCTTTAAATGTAGAGTGTTGATTTACTGGAGCAGTAGATGAATTTTGTTTTATTGTTGTATTCTACTATTTTATTAGTAATTTCTTCCTCATTTGTTCTTCAATGATATTAGGTGATTCCCTATCAAGAACCCTTCCCGATCTAAGATGAATGTCAATTAGATCAATAGGGGCAATCATATAGGCTATAAAAATTTGTAACTCAATTTTGTAAGCAGGTTGAGCTACTTTATTATTTGGATTTGGAATGGGTTGTGCAGGTAGTTGGGAAAGCCTTTGAGGAGGTTGGGTAAAAGGAAATTGTAAAGGTTGGCTAGAAGATAATTGTAAATGTTGTGGTTGTGTATTTTGTGATTATAGAGGCGGTTGTTTTGGATAATATTATAGAGGTCGATAAGAATATTGAGGATAATATGGTGGATATTGTGGATTTCTTGGACATTGAGGAAACTTTGGCATACCTTCATAAGTCATCCCTCACCATCCTTGTTGCCAAGATTGATTTTGGGCTTTTGGTGGCCATGTTTCAAGGTAAAGAAGTATTCCAACTATGTTGTGGATATTGTTGATAAGAATGAAATTGTTGTGTGGGATATTAAGTAATACCTGGTAGCAGAGGTTTCCATGGTATCCTTGGTGCAACATAGCAAAGCTACTCTGAAGCATCATTTGCTTCATTATATACTTTATACATTTCTTCATTCATGGAAAATATGGGTATTCCTTTGTTGCATAATTTTATGCACATATAGCACAAATTTAAATGTTATCTAAAGGTATTCCATACAAAGGATGTTGTGTTCTACATTTTGGACAAAATATTGATAATGT